>CAUYRH010099725.1:0-48507 GCA_963574655.1 Perodicticus potto | reverse complement strand
ACAGGCCACCCTCCAGTGGTCACCCTTGCATTCTGGACAGGGGCCAGGTGGCTTGCCCAGCCAGTGGTATTGCTGGGGGCAGTCTTCTCTGGAGTGGCCAGTCTGACCACATTGGAAGCACTTGTTTTTCGCTCCTTGAAGGGCATTATTTTAAGCAGGGTCTAGAACAGTTAATAAGTAAACCTGGTGAGGACTAGTGACTTCAGTCAGACTAGCAGCATCACCTCATGAGAAATGAAGACTCTTAAGCTCCAACCCTCAGAACCTACACTTTAACAAGATCATTAGGTGATTTGTGTATTCAGTAAAATTGTAGAAGCACTTGAGAACTTGAGCCCAAAAGGTAGGCGCCACTTTTCATCTTAAACTAAATTTTGTAATCTAGATTTTCCCTTGAGTAGTCAGAAATCTTTTAAGTAAAGTCACCTAACTTAAATATTGGCCACAGATTCACACATTTTTTTTTTTTTAAAGTGTCCATGGGGCTAGATTTGGCCTGTAAATCAGCAGTTTGCCAATTTTAGTTTCCAGTTAAATGCTAAATTTTTGTGTGCATATGTTAGATTCCCCAACAAGTTGTTATAGGAGATGGATTTGTTCTTTGGATTGACTTTGCTGCCTTAGAGTCCTCAGGAGTCTGCTTTCTCAGTCTTTGCAACTGAGTTATATTTTACTGTATAAAAGGCATTCATCTATCTCTTAGAGGAGAAAGAAAAATTATCACTACAATGTCAAATTCAAATACCAATTTCACTGGTACTATAGCCAATGATTACTTGTTTAATGTAAGTGACTATTTGTCTTTGTTTTGAGACAGAGCTTTAAGCTGGTGACAGGGTAGAGTGACCTTGGCATCACAGCTCACAGGAACCTCCAACTCCTGGGCTCAAGCAATTCTCCTGCCTCCGCCTCCCAAGTAGCTGGGACTACAGCCACCTGCCACACCTGGCTATTTTTTGGTTGTAGCCATCATTGTTGTTTGGTGGGCCCAGACTGGATTCGAACCTGCCAGCTCAGGTGTATGTGGCTGGCGCCTTAGCCACTTGAGCCACAGGTGCCGAGCCAGTGACTATTTGTTAAAACTTTGCAAATATGTATCACTTTGCCTTCATGGCTGTGTGGTTACTTGGGAGAGGCACTAAAGCCTGTAGCATGCACATTTTGGACAGTTCAGTTTCCTCTTCCTCTTCGTCATTTATTACTCTTTCGGGTTATTTACTCTATTGCGTTAGTTTCTAAGCCAGTTGAGAAGACTCTTATAAGTAGTAAAGAGCTACACAACAAAAGCAACAGGGTTAACATATCCCCTCGGTGTAATACAAGCTAGAGGTGTGAAGCTTACTGGATGCCAGGGAGGATCTACCTACTAATAAAGAGTTGGCTACCTACCAATTAATTGCATTAGTGAGATTCCATTTGTGAAACATTAGAAACTCCGTAGTTGACCACCTCCTTGAGTTGACCTGTCATAGATCTCAGATATACGCTGACTCAGGTCTGAGTGGTCTATGCATGTCAGTGCATAGACCTAGTTCCTTGTATTGAATAGTTTGTTACAGTCCTTCTGGTGGTCAGTTTATAGAGCTTCTACTATATGTACTTAACCTTCAGGGTCTTAACAAATTGAGTTATTTATTTATAAGTAATCACTGACTACATAGTATCACTGAAATAACAGAATTTTGATCTGGTAATGATTATGGTTTTTTTCTTCCCATAGGAAGGTAAGTGAATGCCTTTTATACAGTAAAATACTATACAATGTAAATTTTGAACTTAACCCAGTTGCTTTTAAAGTACTATTGATAGTACCCTAAAATTTGTGTGGATTTGTGCTAATCCAGACAGGTTGAAGCCATAGGTGTACCTTGAGTGTCTTTTCTTAACATTTGATTTCAAGTGCCTTTGATGAAGTGAATTTGAAAGGCATCAGCTATTCTTTTTAATCAAATAGCTCTTAGTTGTAAAAGCATACTATCCTTAAAGGTCCTTCAAGGAAAACATAAAAACTATTAGTTTCTGAACTGATGATCCTGGAAAAGTAGCTGATTTAGCAACTCCTAGTTGTGTTTTAATTTATAAAATAGACACGGCAGCATCTAGTATGCAGTTCAGCGCTCTAGATTCATTCTTTGGTTGGGAAGTTTCTTAACTTGGGGTCTTAATGACTTTTGTAGGTTTTCTGTACTTGATTATAGTTTTTTTGGTACCATTTGTGTTCCTGACTAGAACTGGCAGATTTTCAAGATTTCTTTTTTAATCCCATTGTTTGTGTTGTCTGTCTAGATCAGCAGTTCTCATTCTGTGGGTTGCAACCCCTTTGTAACAATGAAAATATATCCTGTATATCAGATATTTACATTATGATTCATAACAGTAGCAAAATTACAGTTATGAAGTAGCAATGAAAATAATTTTATGTTTGGGGGTCACCACAACATGAGGAACTGTATTAAAGATTTGCGGCATTAGGAAAGTTGAGAACCACTGGTCTAGATGTGTGTTGTGAAACCTTAATGTTTGATTTAATAATTAATGTTTGTTGTGAAATAGTAAAGCTTTATGAATCTGGAGCAGAATTTTAGTTTCACATACCAAATGTTTCAAACTCATCTGGACTCTAGAAAGATACTTTGATATCTGTCCTGCATTTGTCTTTCACCTTCAAACATACTTTTAATTCCATGTTCTTCCATTTGCATTCCTTCCCTTCTTCATGCTGTTTCTTCTACCCTTACCAGTTCAGTTACTTTTTTTATCCTATAACTGCTTTCTCCTGTTTATATTGTTGACCTTACTATGTTTAGGATTCAAGTAATCATAGGAAACAAAAAAGAACTTTTCACATTTATAAACTTTGTTTTTTAAAGGTATTTCAAAGGAGTTAAGTGCTGGCTCATTGATTTATCTGTTAAAGATAATTTATTAGCATTCTTAATGGCATTTACTAGATTTGGGAATGAAAATGCTATGAGTCATAGAACTTGCTAATACTTATTTTCACTTACATGGTATTTTATGGTAAAAGAATGTAGCTTTTAGGATTTAAAAAGGGGATGATATACAGCCATTTGTGGTATAGCTTGTAACTATATACAAAAACAGAGGGGAAAAGAAAAACAAAGAAAGGTAAAAAAATAAAAACAAACAAACAAAAATAACCATACACAGTAGAACCCTCTTAAGTTGACCACCTAAGGGACTGTAACAAACTGGTCAACTTATGGAGGTGGTTAACATAAGGAACTAGGCCTGTTGTACTGATACATACATGTGGTGCATGTCTGGTCTATGAACATTAGGTCAATTTAAGAAGGTGGTCAGTGAAGGGGCTGGTCAGCTGCTATGGAGTTTCTGTATTTTGTTCTAAATCAGCGGTTCTCAACCTGTGGGTTGTGACCCCTTAGTAACAATGAAAATATATTGCGGCATTAGGAAGGTTGAGAACCACTGTTCTAAATGATTGCTACATATTCAGTCCATGCCTCATAAGCCAAATACCAACTTACAGGAGCATGCAGCTGATAAGGTAAGCGAAGAGAAGCTTTGCTGCTTTAAAGGACTATTAATTGTGTTAACAACACAATGCCAGATAGCACATGTATGTACCTGGGATAAAATCTCACTTGCTAATTCGATAATAGGTGGTTAGAGCTAAGTAGCTTAAAACTAAGACATATAACTACTTGACTGATGTATGGAAGCAATTTAAGTCAGCCAGATATCTAGATTGAGCTTAGCTCAATAGTCTATTGAGTTGTGGAATATTGATTGAGTTATAATTCCCTTCAGAACTATTTATACCCTGAACTGAAATAAACTGAGCTGGAGGCTTACATTTAGCTGTTTGCTACATGTGCTGTAGTGATCTTGGCCAATTTAAATTGGACCATTCACTGCATTATATTGTTGATCACATCACCAGTATTAGAGGATTTGAGGGCATGATGTGGCTTAGATGACATAGTCACATCATATTCGATGTAAAAAAGCAATGCAGGCACTAAGATTCAAAATTCTTCAGCTCTTTAGCTGATGATATCAAGTGTTGGCAAGGATTTGGAGCAGCTGCAACTCTAAGATGTTATTGGTGCAAATGCAAAATGGTAAAATTATTCTGGGAAATGGTTTGGCAGTTGCTACAAAGTAAAACCATATACTTGCCATGTGATTAGTCAATCCAGTTAGACTCCTAAGGGATTTACCCAAGAGAAATTAAAGTATGTTCACCTACAGAATTGTACTTGAATATTCCTAATAGACTCAAATTAGAAATAGTCCAAATGTCCATTAACAGAAGAATGGATAAATGAACACATATGCATATGCATGCTCGAATACTGCTTATCAATAAAAAGGAAAGAATTTTTGATTCTCACAATGTATATGACTCTCAAAAGCATTTTGCTGAGTGAAATAAGTTCAGACATTATGTGTATATATAAATTTTTCCCTTTTTGGAAATTGAGTCTTGCTCTGTTGCCTAGGCTGGAGCACGTCATTGTAGCTCACAGCATTGTAGCTCACAGCAACCTCCAACTCCTAGGCTCAAGTAATCCTCTTGCCTCAGCCTCGCAACTAGCTGGGACTACGAGTGCATGCCACCACGCCTGTCTCTTCTGTTTTTTTTTTTTTAACTTTTAGTAGAAATGGTGTCTCATGTGAGATGAGGTCTTGAACTCCTGGCCTCCCATGTCAGACTTCCAAAGTGTTAGGATTATAGGCGTCAGCCCTTGCACCTGACCACAAAAGTCTGTATTTTTTATGATTCCATTTATATGAAATTTAGAAAGCAAAATTATATAGTAGCACCAGCATTTGCAAATTGGAAGGGGCGTGGCAGCAGCGAATTAACTGCAAAGGAACAGAGAGCTTTTAGAGGTGGTGATATAAGTTCTTATGATTTCGTGATTTATGGTGGTTCCAAGAGTGTATATGTTTGTCAGAACTAAATGAATTGTACATTTAAGTTGGTGTATTTTTTTATTGTTTGTATATTATCCCTTAAAAGTCTTCATCTTGTTAGAGATGTCTCTTAGTATCAGATAGTATGTAATTTTACAAAGCTAAATTTTAAAACATTTTTACTATTATCTTAATCCTGGGTTAGATCCCAGTTGAGACTATACATGAACAAATTGAGTTTGTCACAAGCATTCTTTTCTTACATTTTAGTTGTGCTTTGGTTGATTTTGGGGGGCAGGGTGAAGCAAGATGAATACTAAAGTAGTCTGAGAACAGCTATGTGGTGATTAAAGAATGTATGCACTCACAAAAGTAGCTATTAAAGTTCAAGTTACCTGTACTAGTACATACTAAAGTCTGTGGTAATTATGCTTTGTATGACCCTTCTGATCAGGAGAGTGGTAGCTTTGAAAGGGGAGTGATAAATGAGTAAACTTTGCTATCAGTGAAATATGCCTCTTTAAAACCTCTTAGAATGTTGTAACTAAAAGTTCTGTTATTAAAAGATGAGGTTTATTAGTGCTTGTTCTGGTTGATAGTGGATGTTGTACCAGTTTTGTTGAATACCTCTGGCGAATATTAGGAAACCCGTTTATATCAAGATATTGGTTACTACTGTGCAATGGACAGCCCTTTCGTCTCATACCAATAACTTCCATTTTTAAAGTACAAAGCATTCCAAATAAATGGAAAAGACTAAAAATAATAACTCATGTGAAACAAATGTTAATATTCAAAAAAATGTTACAGTGAAAGCACCCGGACAACCATCCTGAAATTAATCATTCCAGTGTGTGATTTTGTACTTAGACTACACATACATATACATTCATGTATGTAAACAGCTTCCTTTACACAAAAGCATATAAATGGTATCTTGACTGGAAATATATCTTGCAATTTTATTTTTTCCAGTTAAAATGCTGATAATAGTACCTAAAATGTTTAGGGATCTGATTTGTATTTTCTCAGAGTCTTTCAAGTCTTCAGAATGCTTCTCTTAGGTAAATAAAGTGAGAAAAAAGACAAATGACAAGTATATACCTAAGAGAACCATCACTATTACATTTTATAAAAGATTATTATACATACATCTTCAGCCTTCAGTTGAATTTTCAGTTCTTAAATTTATGCATCATTGTTGAGTTGAATGTTAGAGCTACACTGCTATATTTATGAATATTGTTTTCATTTTTGCTTAATCTTGCTTTGGATTGGGATTAATAAACTTCTTGGGAGATATTTTCACATTGATAACCCATTTGATAGCTACAGGGGTATCAGAGAAAGTCTGGAAGTGAGTGGATACCCCAAGCAGGGATTTTCTGGGAACCTAAATGGTAGTCATTAGATTCTGTCTATGAACTGTAACTGGCCTAAAAGGATAGACTGGATATAATTTAACCCCTGTTCCTACAGTTGTGGTTAATAACTGTGGATAATTGCAGTATGTACAGTGATTCTAATGGAGGACCTGTTAGGTACTAACTACTTTATGTGGGTCCATCACAACCAAGATGCAGAATGCTGTTACATTGTAATATTGTTATGGTCTATTACGCTTATTAGTAATGGCCATGACCATTTGATGTAAGATGGTAATTTTAGTTGCCATCTATTTTGTTATTTTTGTTGACCTGTCACTTCTCACTGGTACTGCTTTAATGTACATAATCTTCCCCTCTTCTGATGAGGAAGACCTGTTAGTGTAACAGTTCTATGTGTGAGGTGGCACCTGTGGCTCAGTGGGTAGGGCGGGAGCCCCATATACCGAGGATGGCGGATTCAAACCCGGCCCTGGCCATACTGCAACAAAAAATAGCCAGGTGTTGTGGCGGGCGCCTGTGGTCCCAGCTACTCGGGAGGCTGAGGCAAGAGAATCACCTAAGCCCAGGAGCTGGAGGTTGCTGTGAGTTGTGACGCCATGGCACTCTACCGAGGGCGATAAAATGAGACTCTGTCTCTAAAAAAAGAAAAAAATAGTTCTATGTGTAATACGTAAATGAGCTGTGAGTTTGGGACTCTTAAAAATCTGTGTAAAATAGGTGTTTTAGTTCACAGATTCCCAGACCATTATTGTGAATGAAAATACATTTATTTTTTGCTAGTCAGTGGTCAAGGAGAATGATAACTGTTGAATAGTTGAATCTCAGATGGTATATGTGTGCTGTTTCTGAATGAGTGCCACAGTTATGTTGAAATGAATTCTTCCCAGAATGTCAAGTTTTCTGGGTATTACTTAAAGAGAATATTTTGGGTAGTAGTGGTTGAGAAGCAAACTTTAAAAAAAAATTGTTTTTAAATTTCATCTTGTCAACTTTTTTTCTTTTAGAACAAATTCTGTACAACATAAAACAAGAGTATAAACGCATGCAGAAGAGAAGACATTTAGAAACTAGTTTCCAACAGACAGACCCGTGTTGTGCTTCTGATGCACAGCCACATGCATTTCTCCTCAGTGGACCAGCTTCACCAGGTAATAATAAATTTAAGTGAAAACAAATATCCATTTGGAATGGGAAAAGTATAATCCAAATTGCCACTAATCACTTAAGCTACCATTTCCCTTCTTTAATAGAACATTTATAGAAAGTAATGCATATCTTAAAAATATGGTACAAAGAAAGGAAGCACCACTTGGATTCCCACCAACCAAAGACCACCACTTGTATAATATATCCCCAGAGTGTCAACATGCTAGTACTATGATTTGTAGCCTCCGTTTATTGGGGGGATAGTAGCAGAATACCATAAGCTTCTTTGTTAGGTACAGATGTTCTGTGTCCATGGCTGAGCACTGTCATTTTAAAGATTTTCTGTAATTACTTAACTGTCCATTATTGATAGATTAATTAGACTCATAAGTTTTGCTCTTAGAGTATTTATAGAAATATCCCTGTCATGGGAGTGAAGTGAAAGTTGAAATTTCTTATTAAATAAGAGCCAGTTGGCTCTTGCCTAAAGTGTCTCAGCAAAATAGTTTTTCTTCATTTGCCTTTCTCTCTTTCTCCCCAGCAGGGATAGGAAAACCTGGAGAGTACAAAAATACACAGGCCATAAAACACTCAAATAAGATTAGGAAGTTTGAAATTATTCCATACTAAATCCTGCAGATTGGGGGGACCTGGTATAAGTGCTTGAAAGATGGTAAGGGAAGGTGAGGATTTGGGACTAGACCGTATCAAGAGACCAAGATCATTATCCTTTCATTAGTTTATTTAAAAGATCCATTACCTGACAGCCTTAACTTAAGAAAGTTGGGAATTTGAAGTTAGGATAGCATTATAGTTATGGACTAAAGCTGGTGTACTTTACAAATGAATGTGTGCTTGGATGTGTATAAAATACTGGTAGTAGTCTCCTAATAGATGGCTATCAGAATCCTCTGATCTCAAAACATCAGATGTTCTCAAGGAAATGATGTTTTTCTTTCTTTTTTTTTTTTGACCAGGGTTGGGTTTGAACCCACCACCTCCGGTATATGGGGCCAGCGCCCTACCCCTTTGAGCCACAGGTGCCGCCCAAGGAAATGATGTTTTCCAAAGCATAGTGCCTTATGTGATACTCGAACATATTTCTTAAATCTTTCTTTTTTCTTTTTAATTAAATCATAGCTGTGCACATTAATGCAATCATGGGATACAATGTGCTGGTTTCATATACAGTCTGAAATATTTTCATCAAACTGTTTAACATAGCTTTCATGGCATTTTCCTCATTATGGTGTTAAGACATTTGTATTCTGCATTTAGTAATTTTCTCCTTTACCCTTCTAAGATGCACCATAGGTGTGACATTTCTTAAATCTTTCACATGAAGTATCTCATCATCTGATAATGCCAGATGGTTCTGTAAGGACCCTGGAGCATAATATTAATTAAAAAACAAAAACCTTACTAGAAAAAAGTACGAGATTCAGGTAAAAAAAAATTTTTGGTGGCCCTTTAAGAGATCACAGAAATAAATACCAGTAAGCTTCCTGATTTTCTGCTTGTGAAATCAGCTTACACAGGATCCTTGGCATCGTGTTATCCCATAAAGCTTTTCTTAACATAGGCCTGTGTGAAATGTCTAAATGTGTTTAAGTTCACAAAATCTTTTCTTTATAAAAAAAAAAATCCTAGCAGATATGAAAATACTGAAGGAATATTTCTGATGAAGGTGACAAACACTAGAGTATGTTTTAAAAGGGTTCATGATGGGCATGGCCACCACTGCTGCCACTACCTTATTTTTCTAACATAAAGGTTTTATTGTGCCTACATGAAATCTGTTTTTTTTTTAATGGAAACTCCTAAGGGGATTAGAAAGTGGTGGCGGGCAAGTATTGTGAGAAGTTGGAATAATCCCCATTTGGTTGTGGGTTGGGATATTTATTAGTGGTGTGGCTTTTAAGCATAACATTGTCTTTTTACAGGCATAATCATTTGATACTCTGGGATTAAGTAAGCTTTAAACATGTTTATTTCTATGGTAGGAAAGTTTAGTCACTAAAACACTTTATGGTATACTATTTTCTAGAACAGAGGTAAGTTTCTTTGTAATGTTTAAGTTTTGTTTATATCATGAATTTTTTCCTACTCATCTTTAGACTTTCCCCTTCTGTTTGATACACCTTGCTGTTTTTCCAGAGTCACATGCTGATAGAATTATTTCACCCCCATTTTATGATTTCTTAGACAAATCCTAACGAAAAGGATTTAAAACTGATTTAAAAACACTTCTAGGGCAGTGCCTGTGGCTCAAAGAAGTAGGGCGCTGGCCCCATATACCAGAGGTGGTGGGTTCAAACCCAACCCCGCCCCAAAACTGCAAAAAAAACAAACAAAAAAAGAACAAAACACTTCTATAACATTTAAGATATTCAAATGAAACCTTTTGGGTTAGAAGATGCTTTCTATAATGGCTCTCAGTCAGGTGCTGTGTTTTGTTCTTGTTACACACATAGGAACTTCATCAGCCACATCCTCACCACTAAAAAAAGAACAGCCCTTATTTACTCTACGGCAAGTTGGGATGATCTGTGAACGTTTGTTGAAAGAACGTGAAGAGAAAGTTCGAGAAGAATATGAAGAAATACTGAACACAAAACTTGCAGGTATTTGATGAGTTTATTTTAGAGTCTCCAAGAAACTCATTTTAAGATCTACATTATTTCCCACGTGTACTTTTTATGTCAGTTAAATTACTCTTTCTGTATACTGGCACAGTATATTCTCTAAGAATCAGAGAATTTCAGTTCAAGTAAAGAAATTTTCTTATAGCTCGTGGCCTGTATTAGCAAACTCAGGAAGAGTATTAGCTAGCCATGTAGGTTAGCACCAGTATGAGTGAATTAGAATTTTCTTTTGATGTATGTATCCTGTGCTAAAAATGAACTTTAGCTCTGCATCTCAGTTTGGTTGTGAAATTTCGGACTTTATATCCTTCATAAGTTACCATCAGTCTAGACATTTAAAATATCTAATTGATTAGCGCTGTATCAAATTGCAGTCTTGTTTTATCAAAAAATTCAGTAAAATTTGACAATAAATTAAGTGCAGTAAATAAGATCATGTGTTGCGACTTAATCAGAATGTTCTAAGCCACAGATTTAACTGTATGTAAGTATGTGGGCCATTGCAAAAGTTTTGAGATATACAAAAATTAAGAAACGTAAGGTCTGTGTGAATGGAAACATGTGACAGCAACACCCATAAGCTGAGCAAGTTGAAACTTGGTGAATCAGAAAGGATGCTGTTGACTGGAAGTGAAATAGTGAACCATAACACAGTCTGTCTCAAAACTTTCACAGTGACTTACATATTGTAAGCTTTTTGATTCTAAAGGAGTTAAATCTAGGTATTAATGTAGGGCAAGAGAATTTGCTGTTTTTCTGTTGTGCGACATTTGATAAGGTTATAGATGGATGTTTTGTTCTGTTTACTCATTGCAGTAAATCACCATTCACAGACCACGTATAATCTTTCAGAGTAGAAAGGTTCTTTTTTATTGCAAGCTCTTTGTTTTTAATCTTAGTGAATAAAAAACCCATCTACCCTGCATATTGGGCCCTGTGATTCAGAATAACACCTTGGTTTAGTAAACTTCATGCTCTGTTCCATTTGATGCACTAAAGTGTCAACTTAGACTTATTTTTACTATACTTTTTGTATTTTGAAACTGGCTCGAATACATTACAGAGGGCATTTTGCAGATCATGTAATTGACATATACCTTTTTTTATAGAACAATATGATGCATTTGTGAAGTTCACGCATGATCAAATAATGCGACGATATGGAGAACAGCCTGCTAGTTGTAAGTATTTCACCTTTGAAGTTAAAAACTAGGAAGACGACTATGTTCTAATGAGAAGACAAGCATTTTCACACTTGAGAATTTTACCAGAAAATTATGGTACATAATTTCCTAGAGGAAATAGGCAGCGTAACTTTTTAAGGTTTGTGGTTACTTAAATACCTAGGGACGATATTGGGAATCAAGACCTGGCATTTGCTTGAATTTTGACTTTTACTTTGCACTAATTTTTCTGTTCTTTCTCCCTTTAGATGTTTCATGAATCACATTTTCTGCATTTGTGGCCTGCCTGTTCCTTGTTGAATTGTTGCAAGAGGTCCCAATTATGACATGCAGCAATGCCAATATTCCCCTGTGAAAACAGGTTACTTCAAGCTTTTGTCAGTGGCAACCACTCTTAGGCAGCAGCAGCTGGTTTTGGAAATTTCCCTGATGTCAGTACCACCTGGATATGGACCTTTGCTACCTGTATTAATACCAGTGGCCTCGTTTTGCTGTATCATTACAATTTGGCTTCTCATTAATATGTTTGAAAGGGATTAAAACTGGCATTCTAGAACATGCCCTCCATTGGTTGTGTAAATAAAACTGTAGAATGACACTTCAGATGCAGTTAGTGTGATTTTAATTGTGCACTACAACCAAGCTATAACCAGTTAATAATTTTAGAATGTAATCCCAGGACAATATTAAGCAAATAGCCTGCAGTGCTTCCTGTGAAATAGTGGAGGAGGGCATTTCTGTATTCCAGGACTTCTTGGGGTTCCAGAATGGGTTTATATGATTTTCCTTTTTTTTTTTTTGGTAGTTTATTTATTCTATCAGTCTTTTAAACAAATGTTTATTGCTGCATTTTTCCAGTGTATCATTGTTTTACCATTCTTGTACTGGAATTTAATTGGAAGAATAAAACATTTACTTCTATTCTGCTGGGTTTTAATGTACAGATGGGGTAGTATGGAATGAATGAAACCAGTGTTTTAATGGTAAGCATTTTCCAGGAATCAATGAAGTTTAGCTTTCTCATAAGATTTGAGTGCTTTCAAAAACTGAACTCTGATTCTAATTTGCTGCGTTTGTTACTACACAATAGAATGATATATAACAGCTGTAGAATTTTTACCTCAAAGATTATCAGACAGTCCAAGTTGGGGTTTTTTAAGGACTTATTATTCAAAAATCATGATTCAGCAAATTTAACTCACTTTCCGTAAATGGTTTCCAAACATAGCTTTCCTATAATGAAGTAAGGGGAAAAAGTTTTGCTGAATTCTTACAAGCGTATTCCACTAATTAAGCCAATCCTAAATGTACCAGGACATATACATTTATAATTAACCTAATTAATAGAAGAAAAAGATGTTTTTCTAACTTTGGTAATATAACTGTTTGAAATAAGCAACCTCAGCACTAAGCACTACTACAGATCAGATCACTTTGATGTGGGGGCTGCTCCTGTGGTTGACCACATGTCTGGCCCCACCATTAGATACCAGTAATCACCCCCTCAAGTTATGATGTTTGTCCCCACACATTGCCAGATGTACCCAGGAACAGAACAGTCCCCAGCTGAGAAGCAAGTGTTTTTAGGAGAATGCAAGCTGTAAGTTGAACTGTGGAGGTGTAGGAGCAGGATGAGTGTATGCCTATCATTCCTTCTTAATACTAGAAAAGTCAGGTCATTGAACCTTTTGTTAAATAACCATGTGTGAATTTTCATATATGAGTTTATAAAAGAGCTGCTTTTTTATATTTAAGGTAAGATAATGCTAAAAGGAAAATGACTTCTGGCAACCTGAATGGTGCCACAAGTAATGGTTTTAATTCTAGAGTCCCAACTCTGATCCAATAGTAAGTTTTTTTCCACAGCTAAATTTCTGCATATCCTACCAGAAAGTCATAGCTTAATGTACTGTGAAATAATTCCAGGAAGTTAATGTGTACGACTTCCTGAACCCAGTAGCTGATTATCAACCATACATGATTTCAACAGAAGGACTGTATTTGCTACTTGGAGATTTTGAATTCCCAAAGATGCTGAAATTGTTTTATTAAAAACATCTACAGAATTAAATATTAGCAGTCATCTTTTAGTAAAAGGCAGTTCTGAGAGTATTGTGCTTAGGTTATTTGTAGTATGTGTTCAGTGGATCTAAAAACATGCATAGCTATGTAGAATTCTTTGTAAAGAAAAAATAGGCAATCTGAGAAAAACTGAGGCTTAAAATACCAGAGCTATTTTAGAGTCATGTCAAGTTCTTACATAGGCCAAAAAATACATAAAGCAGACAGTATATCAGCAATATCACCTGGAGAGCTTTCAAAGATTCTTAGCTAGAGTGGAGAGGATGGTCTTTGCTCCATGTGGGTTCTCCCTCACTTCAAAATACACAGTAATTGGTTTTATTAGCAAGTGACTGTTTTGCTAAAGCACCCTAATTGTCTTTTCCTTTCTACTCCTGTACTTGCCCCAGGTTCAGAAGCACTTAGATTCAAACCCTGTCTCATTCAAGGGCAGCTCTCACAGTCCTCTGCTTTCTTGGATCCGTTTTTCTTTCTCTAGATCATTCTCATAAGCACAATAAAGATGTTACTAAAAATCTTCCCTCTCCAGCTATTTTACAGCTCCCTCTTACAGCAAAACCCAAAGATTTTCTAAACTTCCTCTAGTTTATCCAACTTCCTCTAGTTTCACCAATTTGTTTTATTAGGGAAAAATTCAAACAGAAAAGTTGAAAGAATAGTCCCACTTAAGTGGAAGTTATTTTGCCATACTTTATATATTTAACCTTTCAAAGAAAGCTGTAGACAGGACGATATTTAGATATGTGGCTTTATGTCCCCAGTATCCTAAGCCTGACAGGCTTTTAACATAAAGTCCTTAACTTCAGATTTTCCCATTTGCCTCTTAAATGTTTTGTTTTACTTTTCAGCTCAATCTGAGTTTTTTTTCTTAATAGCTTTTCCCCATGCCAATCCCCAGAGCAAGATTAAATCAAGATTCTTGGCTAGAATTCTTGGTCTTGTTGACTGTTTTTTTTGTAATGTCATCAATTTCTATCCCTTTGAACTTCCTAGTCTCAAGTTACTAGTTTCTCCTTAAACTTTTTGTGGAGCATGCAAGGTGATGCTATGGTTTCCATAGAGTATAGCATCATACAATGTGTAGATTTTCCAGTGTTAGTATTAAATTTGGACACTTGCTTAGGTCATTTGACTGTGATGCCTGTTTGTCTTCATTGTACATCACCAAAGGTTTCCACATTGTCCCGTTGACAGTTGCCTTGAAGACACTACAGGGCATGCCCCAGGACTCATCCTTGGGCTCCTTGCCAGCTCTTCAAATAATTCTAAGCCTACTGGATTAGATTCACCTCCTTATGTGAACTCTCCACTTGGATACTAATCTCAAAATGTCCTAAAGCAAACTCCTTATTTTTTCCTACTAAGTCAGTCATCCCCGATCACTTCATGGCAACTCCCTTCCTCCAGTTTTTCAGCCAGTCTTGGACTCTTCTCCTTCGCTTAATCTTGCTTCCATCTAAAATCTCCCCATCTCCACTACTAAAACTTGTCTAAGACATTACCACAGCTGCCGGATTATTTCAGTGGTCTCCCAACTGGTCTTTACTGTTCTAGCAACCAGAGTGATCCTTGGAAGGTCTTAAGTCTTACTGAGGTAGCTTCCTACCTTAGTCAAAGTGACCTTAAAATACTCTCCCGAGGGAGCCCTAAATGACCTCATTCCATTCCTATTAAATTCCTCTTGCTCATTCTGCCTTGCAAGGTGTGTTACTATTACTTACCCAGAATGCTCTTCTCCCACAAAACTTAATAATTCTCATCACTTTGGAGTTTTTGCTCAACTGGCATCTCAGTAAGACCTGCTCTGACCACTGTTTAAAACTGCAGCCTGCCATCCTGATTTTGCTTTTTCTTGCTATTTCTAGTTTAAAATGCATTTTTTTTTTTTTTTTTTGCAGTTCTTGGCTGGGGCTGGGTTTGAACCCACCACCTCCAGCATATGGGGCCAGCACCCTTACTCCTTTGAGCCACACGTGCTGCCCCTTTAATTGCATTTTTTAAGAACAAAAGATGACAGTATTTTTCATTGCATGAATATCTGAAAATCCTTCCTTGTGCAAGTACAATTTTCTAAGAAAGGAAAAAAGCAGTAAGAACCCTGCCCTTATCTTTCCCAACTATATTTCTCTCAGTAGGTATAAACCAAATTTACTTTTAAAAGTTCTTAAAGAGCTCATCATAAGTGCAAGTTTCTCCACAAAACAGCATGCTATTAAAAGAGTGCTATATGAAGGGAATGCCACCATGCTAACTACTGTGATTGGCAAAATAGAGTTGTTTTGTAAGGTAGGGCAGAGGTTATTTATGTAATCAAAATCCAAATAAACCTTTCTCCAGCACAAACTGTTAAAACTTCATGCCCAAGCCCTCCAAAATTTGGGTTTTTAATATTGTCAATGGTATTTCAGGTTACGCCATGTAAATGAAAGTGTTGATGGGTACTCATCTGATGTACTTGTGCTCTGTCAGCCACTCTATCTGCTCTTTTATCATTTTCTTTTGTGGCAAGAACATGTTTTTCAAAATTTCTACCAATTCAATCTGCAGCTAAGCATTACTAATTTCTCATTTTCATTATTTGTATGATAGCTTCCTGGGTTCTTAATATTCTTAGTTGGACTATCCCTTCATTCTCTTCTCTCATCCTTTTCTCTAGTGAGCTGCAAGTGTACAAGCTGGTTTTACCCCTTTTCTGAACTTTTGCATTTTTTATTAAACTGAACTCCTGGTTCACTGAGAAGAGGGTACCTTTTGTGAAGTCTTTGGGTGAGCTGACTTGAGGTTCATAAAACTTGTTCAGCTTTCAGAAAGCCATTAAAGACCAGAAAGTCCTTCTGAGCTGAGCATCACCGAGGTCATTCCAAGTTTGAAATTTTCAAAGCTGATTTTCTCTCTAGGTCTTTGGTTCCATGCAAAAACACAGCTGAAATGTGGTTACCTCCAAATCACATTGACCTAGTTCATTCCTTTTTTAGAGTCTCATTTTATCACCCTGGGTAGAGTGCGGTGGTGTCACAGCTCACAGCAACCTCCAACTCCTGGGCTTAGGCGATTCTCTTGCCTCAGCCTCCTGAGTAGCTGGAACTACAGGCGCCCACCACAACACCCTGCTACTTTTTTTTGTGGTTGTTATTGCAATTTGGCTGGTGCCAGGTTTGAACCCTGTACCCTTGGTATATGGGGCCAGCACCCTACCTACTGAGCCACAGGCACCGCCCAAACCTACTTCATTCTTAAATGTTATAATTCCATTTGACGTGAGATGATGCCAATGTAATTTTCTAACACTATTTTTTTTTTTGTAGAATTCTTCTATTTTAGGTATTACGTACTCCAGTTCAGTAGGAAGTGAGACAAGACTTTCTCAGAACTTATTGACCAGGCACCAGAATTCAGAATTTTTATATTAACTCAATCAGCTGGTAAAGCCAATGTATTATTTTTGTGCATTTTCTTAAAAGCTTGGTTTAAATCTTCAACGTGCAAAGGGCACGTTTTTTTGTTACTCTTGGTGGGTTAAAGTGGGGTCTAATAAGGTGAAGTAGAAACCAAGAAGCTGAGCCGCACATAATGCCAGGTGACTGCCGGGGCCTCAGGTGAACCTGCTGGTCTGTAAGTGCCAGTTCCTTTGTACCTTATAGAGTAATAAGCATCTTGCTGTACGAGTATCGTTTAAATAAATGGTCTCTAAACACTGGTGCTCATCTGCATCATTTGAAAGCTGGAGGAAGCAACATTGTATGTACAGATGGTGTTCTCAATAATAGCATGAACTACTGGAAAACTTTCCCCTTGCCTCACTTAAACAGGCAATAGGTGGGAAATACTTAAAATCATCTACAAATTCTTTCCCTAGATGTTTACCAACCATTGTAAAAAAATGAAACATGGTTGGTTGACTGAAAGAGAATGACTGGAGTATTGAGAAGAAGTACTGAGCTAATTGCTGTGAAGGTAAGTCATGGAATGATTTCTCACACAAGAGAAACTTCCTTGATCATAATTCATTTGGCAAAGTCTATGGTCCAAGCACTCGTTCAGGTACCCCTAGAATGATAGGCTCTACCTTTTATACATGGATTCCAAGGCGATGTTTTTGTTTGCATGTAATACATTCCTGAACTTTCATGTTGACAGTCCTGTGTATGTATGTGCAGGTATCTAAATTCTGCTAAAAAACAAATCCTGGCATCTTTCAGATGAAAATGGTAAAATACTTAATCCACCTTAACTAATGCTACTCTGCTAATTGCCCTTCTCAAAGCTCTGCAGAGCTAGGTGCTTTTGGCTCTGACTTAACAGCTGACTCTAATCTTTGTAGGTTGGGTTTCCCCTTCTTTTTATTTTAGCCTTGGCAACATTTGACAATCAGTTTGGGGAATGTATTTCATCTTGCATTTTTATGTGTTTGGAGAAGGGAGCTTTGGGGCAGGGAGCAGCCTATCTCAGCCCACCATGTTGCCAGAGGTCTAAGATACTCTTTATTCTATACCCTTTTCTTTTTCTTAACATAGGCTGAGAGAGAGAATTATACCTCTTTTTATACTGTAGAATTAAGGAGGCTTGGGTGAGCATCCAAAATGTGAAATGCTCCAAAATTCCGAGTGCTGATAATGATGGTCAAACGAAATGCTTATTGGAACATTTCAGATTTGAGATGTTGAATGGTTAAATATAATGCAAATATTCCAAAATTCAAACTGCTGGTCCCAAGCAATTCAGACAAAGAATATTTAATATGTATATTAAAATTGTCCTTAACATGCACGTGTATACACACATATTTACACAGTCTCTCCCACTAAGGATTTCCAATCAAAACAGTTGTTTTTGGACTTGGACTTTTTCCACATTTGCGTGGTAATTTTGGCATGTTAGTAAGGAGTCTTAAATATATAAATAAGTCCCAAAACTCTCATGGGAAAAGAATATTAGATAATGAGGTTTGGGTATCTGCTCCATTAGGTCGTGATGAGTTCTTGCCACGGAAGAGATCCAGGTGTCATTTCATCTTGGCCTTCCTTTCCTCATCTGAATTTTACAAGTTTGGGATGAGACTTGGAGAGGGCTTACTGGCTCTAAGAGTTTTTTTGGTCATCCATAAGTAGAGTATTTACTACCTTTAAGTATAAAGCCTAATAACTTGGGACCTTTTCAAAGTTGTAAGACTAAGGGAAATCAGGAGGCAGAGGCAGTTTTAGAAGCTGTGTAGTCACCAGGAGAAAAATGCCTGTAGAATATTCACATTAGTTACTGTAAAATACACTAAAAAGAGTATCAGTGCAAGAAACTAGGGAGGAGGAATGAGTATGGCTAAACCAACTGCAAATCATTTATACTACTGGGTAAAGGAATTTATCACATTTGTACAACTGAATGTTTAAGAATAACTTACTCATAATAACTTTGTGGAAAGAACATCAATAACGTGTGAGAGGTACTCTATGTATGTTTTGACATACACCTGTTTGGAGTGAGCAGTTTAGTTTCTTGTTAAGCCTCACACAGGGTTACACATTTCTGTCCTCATGGAAATAGCCTCCTCTAGTGGTATATAGATGTGACCGCTCCCCTTCTTCTGAGTGAGACAGACAGCTCTGGCTTCCTCATCTGCTTTTCAGCAGCCTCCCCACGTTAGCCTGGCCACATGGTCAGTCTTCTGTTTGGTAGGTTTTATAAATCCTAGAAGCTCTAGTTCAGAAACAGCTCTAATAAACCGGGCACTGGAGGCGTTAGCTAAGGAAACTGGCTTGGCCATGCTGTATTTTTGACAAAAAGAGGTTAAAATCTCAATGTCAAATACTACTTGGTAACCCTTAATGGCAACATTACATGTGATGAGAATCTATGTCAGTAAGACTTCAATGGGAAGTACTTAATGCTACCTAACTCTCATTCTTCACACAGTATAAGAACCACTCCCTGCCCCCACTTCTAAAAGTATATTAGTAAAATAGAGAATTCAATAATGACACCTTCATTTTTGATAAATTTTAAATAATGATATTGATATAAATTGGAGACCAAAAATTTTAGGCTTCATCTCATTTTAGAAATTCAAAATAAAGATTTAGAAATTTCAGTTATTCTGACATGGTATAGTTATATTAACAAGTAATAAATTTGTTGGAACACATCTTTATAAATCTCTAATGTAGATCTGGAAAAACTAAACTTATATTCTATGTGTTCTTGGACACTGCAGAAATGATTTTAAAAGGATACTGGATAATTTCATTCATTTCTTCTGAGATTGTAGAATTTGCATCCATTTTTTCAGCAGCTGTCACAACTGTTGCGAAAGCCTTTAGACAACACAGAAGAAAAGAAAAACTTTTATAGCTGCCAAACAGTTTTACTGTACTTCCTTTGATGGTTCTGTAATTAAAACCAGGTCTGCTACTGCTGGTAACTGGCATTTCTTTCCAGATTCTTAAAACTACACTGATGATCACTTAACCAATTACACATTAAAGATAACATAATGGTTCCTGAATCATCTTGTTTCAGAGAACTAACAAGTATGCAGAGAAAAAGAAACAAACCCGAAGTTAAAAGGTAAAGAAAGCCTGATAGCCTCTACTCTTGACTTTCACCCCAGGAAAATGCCTATTTCTTTTTGGAAGGAGCCAACTATGGATATGTTTTAATGGCCACAAGACATGTGTAGAGGATTCAAAAGAGTTAAGGTCTTTGTAATTCCATTCTGAGGAGGGTAAAAATATTTATTTTAAAGAATAAGTTACCCACCGCTTTGCCAAGTATGCCTTGTATTTCCTTACTGCTAAATCTGTTTTTTTTTTTCCTTTTATTCAAGAAGGGAAATGCTAGTGAATAACGTATTTTATTTTGTGGAATAAAAGAACTGACCTGAATTGTTTACGTTTTGCTTAATGCTGACTATCAGGTTAGCATTTATTTATTTATTATGACCTGGTGTGAACATATAATTGGTTTGGCTAGGGAATGCATGATCAGTAAGCAGCGGATTGGGAGTGGGGATTGTTGAGTTACTATTTCCTAGGAAACTTTTGAAGTTTGAGGCAATTTATGCTTTCCAAACAAAAAACAAGGTTTTTAAAAATAGAAGACGAGGTTCAAAGCATTAGAAGTATAAAAGTATTCCCGGAAAGTTTTCCTGAACAGTTAGACAAATACACAGCTTGCTCTTTTCCCCCATCCTACCTCTGACCAGTCCACAAGGTTGATCAGCCTGCCGCACTCCAAGTGCAGCTTATACGCGATGCAGATGTCTGGGGCGGTATTTGGAATGCAGCCTTCTTCGCTTTTCAGTGCTTCATTCTAAAAAACAACAGTAAACTAAAATGACTACTTTTTAGAAATGATCAGAAACAAAATCAGACACTGATGAACCTCCTAACCTAAGCTCAGTAGTAAACCTGTACCTGAAATCTTCTGGCCTCCTTTATCAGTGTGAGTCTCATTGCTTACTAGAAAAATAGTCCCAGTTTCAGAAAACAGGCCGATTTTTCATTTTAATTATAATTTATTAATCCTGAGACCCTAAAGAATTTTATTGTCCTTAAAAAGCTCATAGAATTCTTTGGAATATTTGAGAAACTTTGGAATATTTGAGAAATGTTGGTACTTCCAACATTTGTAATCAGCTGAATTCTAATGTTACTATACTACATTAGTTAATACCATCATAACACTACTAGGGGGATGTAATCTGAATTTCAAAGACAAGACTATTTTGTCAACACTATAGATCTTAAGCCCTACAGAAACCATCAGTGTTTTTTCAACTTATTTGAAATCAAAAATCTCACACTCACACTCCACCCTGGATATTATATGTCCTTTGCAAAGACTGCTGAAACCAGATTTTTAATCTTCAATTTATATATTAAAAATAGATTTTTTTCTCTCTTTTTTTTTTTCTTTTTTTGAGACAGAGTCTCATTTTTTGTCCCTGGGTAGAGTGCTGTGGTATCATAGTCATAGCAACCTCAAATTCCTAGGCTTAAGCAATCCTCTTGCCTCAGCCTCCTAAGTAGCTGGGACTACAGGCACCCGCCATAGTAGACTATTTTTAGAGTAGGTCTCACTGTGGCTCAGGCTGTTCTTGAACTCGTGAGCTCAAGCAATCCACCCTCCTCGGCCTCCCAGAATGTTGGGATTACAGGTGTGAGCCACAGCACCTGACCTAGATTTTTTTCTTTTAATATGAGGTTATTCAAGTCCCCTATTACGACTATCATTGGAAACCACTGACTTTTAAGTTCCCTTTCAATGTATTCTCTGGCAATACTTAAAATATTTGTGTGCCATTTTGCAACAGGAAACCAGGGTGTTGGGATGCTCATAGGCTTTATGGAGTCACTTCTTAAGTATCTTTTGTGTCAAGATTTCTAGGTGCTTACCTGAGATGACAACTTACAACTCTTCCACATATATATAACTTTTTCCAGGTCGTAAGAAAGCTGGCTTTTAAAATTGAGAACTGTCTTGCACTCTCTTATGTAAAGACGGTCTAGGAACTGGTAACGTCTGGTTGAGGCAGGGATCTGCCCTGCTGTATTGTTGAGAAGTGGATTGCTGGCTGTCCTCTGCACCCCACTCTGCAGGTTCTCTCAGAGTACATCTTTCTTTGGTTTAAAATCCAAGATGAAATCCCAAAGTACTTCTTTTGTCCACCAGAAAGAACCACTTGGATTTTCAAGTAATTTCATTGGGTCATACTGTTTGACCTACATCTGCTGCTATGTTTGTAGGAAACATTTCCTTTATTTTCGTAAAGCATTATACTCCCAAGTTTCATTGCTGATGACCTAGTTTTATCACACAAAGGGCGGTTTATACATGGTCAAAAGTTGTCAGCATCAGTTGACCACTGATCAGTATCTTTACTGGGTTAGAAATTCCCTCTGAGCTCTAAAGAATTTTTAAAAATATATGAGAGGTGTAACCTTGGGCTGCCAACTCCCTACCCATTAAAATACAAATACAAATTTACAATCTTTTCCTGACATGAAGCCTGGTGCCTAAGCTGAATTGCAGGACAACAGAATCACATCTCACCTTTAGGTAATAGTAAGGGTTGTTGAGTGCAGTGTGGAGGGCAATGCGTGGAGCAGCATTCAGGTGCTCACGGAGGGTGTGGGCAGCACTGAAGTACAAGGCCTCGTAGAGTGGCTGTGTCTCTGGAGGTGGAAGGTACTCTCTGAAACAGCCAGAGTCAGGCGTCAGCATTCAGATAAGCACATGCTGACTTTCAATATGACATTCTGTCAGTCCTCTCTGGAGGACTAAACAATTTATTTAAAAACCAAAATCAACAATAATCAAAATCAAACAAATGAAACAAACCTAAATACCCAATGCATAGAAGCAACTATGCCTCATCCACATAACATTTTTAAAACTTCCTCTAGACTCTTTATAAGAAACTATGTATTTTAGTTCTGAGTTTATGAACAAATATATATAATTTACACTTCTCAAAAATCTTTAACGCATAATTTCTTAAAGCATTGTCAGATTTAAGTAATTTATTTAGAAATCAGATATGCACATTTTCTACTACAGCCAACACTGAACTCTTGGCAGTGTTAAACACAGGCTTCAGGCCTGAAATTGAGAGTTTAGGAAATTCCTTTCGGATCATAGAAAATCTTTTAGTTAATATCTTTCATGGAAATGATACCTCAAGTTTTTATAGAATTACTTTGTATTTTAGCAAGCAGAAAAGGCTAACTTTTATTTCTTCAGAGTATTGAAAAATAAATTATCCATAAAATTTCAATTATAAAAAACAATTCACCGTAACTTTGGATTCTTCTCATTTTTTCTACCTGTAAGCTAGATGACAAAACAATTTTTTAAAAACCTGAACTTAAAAACTAAGGCACAAAAAGTTCATTGTGAATATTTAATGAACTCAACAGCTGGTCTGTGCCCTGACACTGCCGCGGTTCTTGGGAGGCCTAGAGGATAGCACCCTGGACAAGCACAGACCCAAGATAGCATAGTAAGTGACCAGCTGGGTTAAAGCATGTAGCTAATTCACATGCCTCCATAAAGAAGATTTCTGGGACTCAGTCCATCCCCTAGGTAAACTATTTTGGCCTGTGACAGACTGTGTCAGCTTCTTTCCCCAGAGTACAGGTAGAGCAAAGCAGCTGCCTCAGTCCAGCCAGTGGAAGAGACATCAGCCTTCTCTTCTAGGTGTCCCAACTTTTCTCTCCCCTTTCTGGAGAGGGTAGTACTGCCTTAAAAATCCCCCTACAACAGCAGCTTTGCCTTGGTGTGGTCAGTGACTTTAAGGAAAGGAAAAAAAAAGGGTATTCAACATGTCCATCACCCTTCACCACCCTCCTCCCTGTGAGAGAGGCACCAGGTCCCTGCTCATTCCACTTCCAGATGTTCTTCCCATCCCCAGTGTCACCTGGAACAAACCCTGTCTCCCAAGAGGGTATGACTAACTTAACCCTCACTAAGGACCAGCATTCTGTACTCAAGCATCGCTAATATCAGAAAGATAAAAAGGCAGAGGTAAATAAATAAATCAATTATTTAAGATTGAGTTAACTTAGCTGTAGCTGCAGGAAATGGTTTCTGTGATGTTCAGTGCCTCTCTGGATGTCTGGCTACCAATTTGTAATTTCTGACCATAAACTCTTCCTAAAGTAGCCTCATGCTATTACTCTCCAATCATTATACATGGCTGTCATTAAAAGATCTTACTGAAGTCCCTGATATGTAATAAACAATGGAAATCATTAAGGCAACCAGACAGTCATTTTTAGAAATTCAAACTATTACCTCATATTTGTACTTCTCTCCTATTTTAACATTTTTACATTTAATGTTCAATAATCTAGTCAATTTCCAAGGGTAATCCTCAAAGAAACCCCATCAGAGGCAAAATAAAACATTTGCTTTTGCTTCCACTAGGGTACAATAGTTGAACAGTAACAGTGACAAAACAAAATCATACATGAGAATTTTTATCTGGCTGCAGATTTGGACATTAACATAGAAATACACTTCTGCAGTGTATGTGCAGTGACAAGAAACAAGAGCACTGCACTACGCTCATTTTGAATTCAGTTCAGAGTTCATAAATAAATAAGTCTTCCCCCAAAGAGGTGGTTCTGAAGGAACAGGTAGAATTAGTGTCAACAAGGGCTATAAAGTTGAAGCTTGATTTTGATGAAAACAGTAACTTAGAAAGTGCCAGTTTATTCTCAGCTCCCAAGATTTGGCAACTTACTCTTGCCTGTCGCTAACTTTGCTAAGAATTACTCATGGTATACTATGAACCCTGCCTTCTAAAGTCTACTGCTTATGTTTCGCTTTCAAGGACATCTTTTCTCCAGCATGCCAAGCTCTTTCCATCTGTATTGTGGCCTTCTGAGAAATGGGGGAAGACTGGGACTGAATGGTCCATGTGAGTCACAGTCTCTCTTTGGGCTCTCACTGCCACAGACTGACTCCTCAGGTCCCTTTCAGCTCTGACATGCTACAATCCTAATCTCTTCCTCCTGGCGTAGATAAACAATCTTGATGAAGACAGATCCCAGTAAGGAAGATTTTGTGATTTTGCCACACAGCACACTTTATTTCTGCTCAGCATTTTCAGCCCTCACTCAGAAAGGTAAAAAGGCAGACGTATTAGATATTAGATCAAAGACCAGTGAAATGGGGATGGCTGGTGTAGTTTCAGAGCCTACCATCTGGGATGTGCAGGGCCTCAGGAATCAAATCACACTGCCAAATCATTCTCTGTGTGGAGGAAGGGACAGTCAGCAGCTCGGGGCCAGGCCCCATGGGAACAGGACAGCCTGACAGGGCAAGGGGAATGCTAAGTTCCCAAACAGAACATCTGAGCAGTGAGTCAGCTCAAAGCTTCAGCGCGGCACTTGGTCATGACACACTGCTCTCTCTGTGACCTTTCTGGTTGATTATTTTGGACCTTTTTCATGATATTAGCAATTTCTCCCCAGTGATTAGGAATAGTAACTCTGCCCCCATATGGCTCTGGGGAACAGCTTTTACTTTCAGGAAGAATATGTACTATGTCAGAAAACCACTCTTTGTCTTCAGTAACTGAGTTGCTGATTTTTTAGTACTTTGTTCAGTGCATAGCCTGCTGTTGGGTTTGAATTGCCATTAAAAATAGAATAAACAGTAAGTTATTTTCTACTTTCTAATTATTAAATCATCTTCCTTCATACACTTCTCATTCTTTTCTGTAGCATGTCCTAACTTCCTGAAAAGTAGGTTATGTGGGTGCTGTGACACAGCTGCATAAAACTGGCTTTTAAGAAATCTATGAATAACAATGGTTGGATATCCAAAAGAGAATCATCTTAAAATATAAGTTTTACTGGGGGACTTCTAAATTCACACAGTATATGTCTCAGCATGAATTGATTTTTTAGTTATTTTTTTTGAGACAGTCTCAATCTGTCATGCTGGGTTGAGTTCCATGGCATCATAGCTCCCAGCAACCTCAAACTCCTGGGTTCAGCCTCTCAAGTCGCTGGGACTACAGGTCCCCACCATCACATCTGGGTAGTTTTTCTATTTTTAATTGAGATGGGGTCTCACTCTTGCTCAGGCTGGTCTCCAACTCCTAAGCTCAAGGGATCCTCCTGCCTCAGCCTCCCAGAGGGCTGGGTTTACAGGCATGAGCCCCACGCTTGGCCCTCAGCATGCATTTAGCACTGATAAAAGGTACACTGGTAGGTATATTTCAGCACTGGAAGTTATTTATTTTGGACAAAATAGAGCAGCAGGGCTAGTCCGCTCTGTTTTCTGACATTTACTGCTAGGAAAGACAGTGTAATACAAATACTTTGTTATTAGAAAGAGGAAAAACACATTCTATCTCCTTGTTTCTCACTACCTGGCCTATTAACTAAATCAAATTTAAGCCTGTGCTCTTGAACTCATAGTAAAAGAATAAATTAAGTCACTCAATTAGACATATTAATAAAAATGGAAAACACAAATGACAATTAGAGATTGGATGGAGAAACCTGAAAAGTATAAACCCTCAACTAGGAGAAAATGTCTGGGATTAGTGATGGACATCTATTATACCACTATTATTTGAAAAAATAGCATGATTTTTTAGACTCACCTCACTAGACAGTCAATGAAGTTCACAACGTTTTCTCTGAGTATTTCAAACTTGGTTTGCTTCTTACTTCTTGTTCTTAACTCCTTCATTTCTAATAAAGACTATGATAAAAGAATAAAGCTTTTCCAGTGATTTTGGAAACAGAAAGCCCTTCAGAGGGAGCCCTTCTGCAGCTGTTGCACTTTCCATAAGATAGGACATACAGGGAAAGAACAAGATCATAATGAATATCGTTTACTTTTTATTTATTATTCTTATTGTTACTTTTTAAATAGAGACAGGGTCTCACTCTGTTGCCCCAGGCTGCAGGGCAGTGATGCAACCATAGCTCACTGCAGCCTTGAATTCCTGGGCTCACACGATCCTCCTGCCTCAGTCTCAGCTGCGATTATAGGCACGTGACATCACACTCAGCTACTTTTAAAAAATTTTTTGTAGAGATGGGGGTCTCCCTATGTTCCCCAGGCTGGTCTTGAAATCCTGCCCAAGAGATCTTCCTGCCTCGGTCTCTCAAAATGCTAGGACTCTAAGTGTGAGCCACCATGACTAGCTTATTATTATTATTATTTTTTAACTCAGGCAAGAATGTCTCCTCTTTATAATACATGTTCAGTAAATTTTCAGGGAAGGAGGAAAAGGGCAGTTTATTTCCTTACTAAGTTATATGGTAGAGTGCTTACTGTTCACATGCACTAGTTAATTTAAGAAAAGGACTTACAGAAAAAGGGAGAAAAATCTTTTCCTTTTTGCCATACTAACATAACAGTCTCCGTATGTTGTGTTTCACTTAGGTTGAAATTTTACTCTACATTCATCACAGCTTGGCATCACAGCACAAAGACAGTAAAGGATACAATGGGGCGGCGCCTGTGGCTCAAAGGAGCAGGGCGCTGGCCCTATATGCTGGAGATGGTGGGTTCAAACCCAGCCCCAGCCAAAAACTGCAAAGAAAAAAAAAAAAATACAATGGATACAGCGTGGCTCAATTTCTGCTCTATCCTGTGAATATGCATTAAAAATCAGGAAAAGCAACTCAAGTGAGTTAGGCTCTTCTGAATCTCTCAGTTTGATTAAACAGAAACATAAATGTATCAGATAAATAATAAGATTCTTTTTGCAACCATGTTCTCATCTTCCCTGACTCCTCATACATTATATTTTTCTCTTTGAGACGATAGGAACAGTTGCTACCTGTGTTGGCCAGTGGACTCCAGACCGCACACATGCAGAATGAAGATGGCGTGAGAGGAACAGATGTTCAATTTATGAGTGAGTTACAAAGTCTGCTTTGTTCCAGGTTGTGTTTTATAAATGAAAATAAAAACCAGCTAGAAGGAGAAATGACCTGACCTTCTGAAGATGATAGAGGTCTGTCTTTTGAAGCCCCCTGGGCTCTGATCCCAAAGCATCTTCTTCCTCTTTGGCATCTGCTTTTAAAACAAAACCGATAAACAGCAATTGAGGTAACTCTAGTCTAAAGAGAACAACATTCCTACTAATCCAAAGGAAGTGAAGTTTGACCTATTTTTTTTTAATGTGGCAAGGGATCAACAATCCATCCCGATAAAAGGATTTCTTCCAGACTCTGGAGCTCAATAAATATTGCATAATTTATGCTGTAGTGAGGTCTTCAAAAACTCAGCTACTGAATTTTAAAAATGTTACCGCAATAAAAACAAAACACTCAACCAAACCCCTCAACGCAAAATCAAAAAGCCTCTAAAAAATCAAAATCCACCTCAGGCCAGGTGGATTGCCTGAGCTCACAAGTTCAAGACTAGCTTGAGCCAGACAGAGACCTCGTCTCTTAAAAAAAAACACCAGGCATTGTGGCAGACGCCTGTAGTCCCAGCTACTTGGGAGGCTGAGGCAAGAGAATCGCTTAAGCCCAAGAGTTTGAGGTTGCTGTGACCTGTGACGCCATGGCACTCTGCCAAAACAACATAGTGAGACTCTGTCTCAAAAAAAAAAAAAAAGAAAGAAAAGAAAATGTAAAAGAACTTCAAACTAAAACAATTAAATACAAAATTCAAGAAAAATTAAAAAAAATGTTAAAAAAGCCTTGAATATTTGTGGTCTTATAAAATGTTTTTCAAAAAATTATAAAATTTAAACTATTTTCCTTTAATTATGCCAAGACTAAACAATACTATCCACAAACCTGGTCCTTATCTTTTGACGCACTGTTTCTGACCCACTGAGACATGAAGCACATCGCAGCTCGCAGCCAAGGAGATAGGAAGCCTTAGCAACAGAATGTGCAGATGTGCTTTCAGGAGCCCACACTCTCACGAACGACCCACACCAGGTTTGTGTGACCCAAATCTGTGACAGGAGGGTGCAGTCTAAGAATAAGCACTGTTCTGAAAAATCTTACTTCTTTTTGGCTAAGGATAATTCCTGTTTCAAGAAAGATGTAATTTAAGATTAAAGTAATCGACCAAATTCTTTGTCCCATTTCATTAACACACAGCAGAGCCGTAAAAACAAATCTGATACGATACTGGGCCCTACTTTTATTCTTTAGGCTGTTAATCATCTTAATCTCCTTCCAATTTTAAAAGGCTGCATTCCTTTATTTACTACTAGCACATCACAGAATTTGTTCACTAGATGTTATATGAACTCTAATTAAAATTTTATATCTGTAGTTTCTTTTTACAGAAATCTTCATGAGTCCAATTTTATAAAAGACTGAAATTTATTTATCTTATATTCTTTTAAGCTTCTTATCTATTTATGTACTTAAGGTTGGCCCCTCACTGGTCCAGTGATCACAATTAGGGGTGTTTAAATTGTGGGAAATCAGTGAGGAAAAAACCAATGAGAGCTGGTAGCTGGAGTCTGGTTTGGGTCCTACCACTAGTTAGCTCTTGTAATCTCAATCAAGTTACTTTCTCTTCCTAGACTTCAGTCCCTGGTTGTCACTGGACTAAACAACCCCAGTAATAGTAACTTATAGTGCTTCAAAGGTTTTATGTTTTAAAGAGTGGTTCAGCAAATGCTGTGGTGGCAGAAGAGCCAGGCCCACACATAACCTGGAAGGAAGTCTCTTAATGCCTATGGAGAGCCTCCTGGTTCTGGCTGCTTATGCCACTTCTGTCAGGCAATTTTTTTCTTTTTTATTCCATGACTGAGCACTTATCAGACACTCTGCATTACAGCTATGGAGCCAGATGGGGGTATTTCTGCAAAAGTGGTTTCCTAAATCCAAAGGATTTTCAAGACAAAGAAATATTCACCAAACATAGAAAGGACATTCCAAATAAGATATTCTCACCATGCTATGTCCAAGTCTATGTGCTTATGTATGAAGCTGCCTCTTTCCTCAAATGCCACTAAAATTTGCTCCTAAACTGGGGAGAAGTAAAAGGTGTACACCAATTTTTGGTTTTTGTTCTACCAAGAGAATACCATACTTTGGTGCAAGAAACAGAACAAAGAACCCATGAAAAACTTCTCAGTGTCAATCTGTGATACCCCATTAGAACCAAGAAGTCCTAACCCTGTTAGGAACAGAGCATGGCTACCTACATAAAACCAGGCACCCCAAGCTTTCAGTACATATAACAATCATGTGGAGGTCATGCAAAATGAAAGGAACTGAAAGCCTCCAACACTGGGGAGTGCCAGGCTGCTGCAATTAATTTAGAACTAAAAGATTCAACCTTTTGTAAATACAGTAAAATAAGCCTCATGCGGCTCAGCGCTCGTAGTACAGTGGTTACGGTGCCAGCTACATACACTGAGACTGGCGAGTTCGAACCTGACCGGGTCTCTGCTAAACAACAAGGACAACTACAACAACAAAAAATATCCGGGCGTTGTGGCGGCGCCTGTAGTCCCAGTTACTTGGGAGGCTGAGGCAAGAGAATCGCTTGAGCCCAGGAGTTTGAGATTGCTGAGAGCTGTGACGCCACAGCACTCTACTGAGGGTGACACCGTGAGACTCTGTCTCAAGATAAATAAATAAATAAAAAATAAAATAAGCTTCATGCATAGTTTGTCAGTCAGCATGCCAATGAGCTTCGTTGCTGTGAAAAGCAGTTCATAACTATTAATTTTTCAGGCCCACAAATGATTTATGTGATGTTTTTGAAATCTATAAAAAACTTCATGAAATGCTTAAGGAAAAACCTCTAAAAGGAGTATTTAATTATGATGTCCTGCTACTTTTTCCAATCCTTTCTTATTTTATTTTGTCTTTTTTTTTTTTTTAGATAAATCCTACAAACTGTCCAGCTGGAGAAAGAATTTTTTTCCTCTCATTTTGATGCACTTCATTGTTTAAACCAAATCTGGAAGAGAAATATTTAACCTTGTTAATTTAAGATGTGCTACTCTGAGGCTTGGCATAATGACTAATCGTGAACTACTTTATCTCCTCATCACTCACTGCATCAGAAGGTGGGGTTTTCCATGTCCTTTCAGCTAAATGACTGTCATGGCCAGGAAAATTAGCAGGATATTATCTCTCACCATCGAGGCTCTGAAACTGGGCCAGGAACTCTTCTATTCTCTTTGCTGTGCTGCCAAGGTACTTTTCAGAAGACTTAAAAATGTTGATACAGTTCTGAAGTACGGTCATCAGTTCATCTTTTGCCAACATTCTAGAACAGAATTCAAGACAGGAGATATAATATAACTGGAATATTAACATTTTTAATATTTTCTACATGTGAAATGTTTCTGCTAAGAAAATTATATAAACTCTTTACTAGCTGCCAATATTTTTTTGATATTTTCTTCAAGGTATGTGACATTCAAAAGTATTTTTGAACTGTTCTCATGATAAAGCTTAGGCGTAGAAGATTTACAAAAATCTTGGTTTATAGCCTGCCTCTGATACTATGTTTGCAAAATAGAATAAGTTTACTATACATGTCTAATTTTTGGTTTCCTTGTCTACAAAATAAAAATACTGTAATAACTCACATATCTTAAAGGTCAGACTTAAAAACTGAATAAGATCTGAAGAACTCGGCACAATAATTACCACACAATAGGTATTTAATGTCAGTTTACTAAGCATACATATGAGACAAGAAGTGTGTACCGAGGATATGACATTTATGTTAAACGCAAGTTTGTTTAAAAGGACAAAAAAATGCAAGTATTACAATCATTTCTCCAATTATTATCACATCAACGATGCTTTACATGTCCTATGTGCTTTAAAAACATTAGTCAGTAAATCCACTGAGCTTTAAACAAGATAGGCAATTCTACCTGTTATTTATAGCACAGTGATTGAGTAACTTATTGAAGGCCATAGAGAAAATCTTTGTTAGAAATGCACCTAAAACAAAGATATTCTGAAATTAGAATCCCGTTCTCAGAGTGTACAGGATCTCTTCACTGAGATCACAATCAGTAATAGCATGTAGCATGAAAAGGACCTGGATCAATATTAGCAACTATCAAGTGGGGGCATTACAGAGGTATACAAATTATTCTCAGCAAATGGGTTTAAATCATTAAACCTGTAATGACTAAAAGTCCTGGTATTACCCATGAAGAAACAATCAGACAAATCCAGAATGTGGACCATTCTGCAAGACAACTTATATTTGACATTTTTCATAATAGAAAGTTTAGGAGAAATACTAATATTACTAGGTTAGAAAAAAGAGATTTGAGCCTAAGCAGACCAAAAATTAAACTGGTTATTTCATCCAAAATTTAAATTTAACCCCCCCAAAAGTATTCAACCACAAAATACAGAAACTACATACGGACAGAAAATTTTTCTGCAGTTTTATGAGAAAGCATAAAATTTCTCTTCTTCTTTTTCAATAATTATCTATGTAATCTTTATCTGTGAGTGAAAGGCAGCTAACAGATCAGAGAAAAATAAGCCAAGACCTTTCATTCTTGATTATGTTTGAGATTTAACATTTCTGGCTTTCAATTATTGCCCAAATGAGACAGTTAACTCAGCTACCATCTACTACACCTAACCTTTTGACCTATTTGACTAGATAAGACCAGCATTTGCAGTGTCTAAGGAATCACAGAGCTGCCTGTCTGGAGGGAAAAGGAGGCTGGGAGGGTTGGACTGGATTAGCAGGATGCTGAGGGTCAGCTTCCCCAGCTATAGGCAGCCACATCTTTTATCCATTTTGAGTTCCAAATAATTGAGTATTGAAGAAGGTCAAGCCTAGCCCAAGATATTATTTATCTTCAGAATGCCAGAAAAGGGCATTATTTCAGATTAGAATTTTGAATTCCAACTTTATTAATCATAACTTTTAATGTGGAATTTGATTGGAGGAAGTCGATCTTTCACACAGATGTCAATTTCTAGGGATTCAGAGAGTTATCACTCCTCTTATCCTTTGGCAAAGATTATGTTTTTATTGTTTCCAGAGTAGAAAAAAATATTATACTTTCTCAAGTACTCTTTGGTTTAATGTAAGCCTGGACTTGAGGTAAGGCTGATTAGAATAATAATTTAACCCACTCAATAAAGTCATTAACTAAGATGTTTTTCCAGTAAATTTATACATATACAGAATCAATGATGCCTATCACTCACTATTCAACATCATTCTTAAGTCTTGTTGCTATAATAAATTAAGAAAAAGAGGCAAGTGGCCATAAGCAGTAGAAAAGAGGATATAATTTATTATCTGCATATGACGGCACTGTCAAGTTAGAAAATCTAAGAACTGTAAATGAATTAGAGAATGAAAAAGGTCAGTAAATATAGGATAAATATGTGTGCATATATGACACATCCATATACACGTAATCACTGTTTTATATTAAACTATGTAATGGGAAAAAAGCATATCCAAAATGGTAACAAAAACTACAAAATACAAGGCAATACATTTTATGTTTAAGATGTCTGTAAAAAAAATGAAAGCCCTGAATAATGAACCTACATTTTAAGTTTTAATAATACTGCAATGATATTCATCCCAAATTAATCTACATTTTTAGTACTGCTTGAAACAACATTCCCATGGATATATTTTAAAACCCAATAAAATTATTCTAAAATGTATCTATAATAATAATTGTTCTAAAAAAAGGAACAATGTGAGTATATTTGAGTTATTTGTTAGTATTATCAAAAGGTATAAACTTGAGTGCTCAAAGTCAGGTGGTGCCTAGATGGGAATAGACAGCCAAAAAAGAAGAGCCCAGAAAGAGACCAAGGCACACCTGGGAGTCTCTCTGTATGACAGAGGCAGCATTTCAAACCACTGGAGAAATGGTACATAATAGAACTAACTCTCTCAAAAAAATTAAATCACTACCTCACATTATATGGAAAAAAAAATACATTTCAGATAGAATTAAAACGTGAGCATGGTATGAGAGCAGAAGAAAAAACTAACTTATCCGTTACAAAATACTAAAATGAAACAAGAAAACATATTGATAATATGAGCAAAACTGTGGGAAACACACACTGATATATTGTTGGTATGAGTGTATATTGCACAATGTTTATATTTTAGACTCAAAGCTTACATTTACGTATTTATTCTGTGCATACAATTATACAAATGTGCAAACACATACTCATGTTCATGACTATCCTTTATAATGGGGAAGAATTAAGCACAACTTAAATGCACATGAAATAAGGCACCGATTAAATATGGTATTATACTTTCAAAACATTGGCTATTATACAGCAATGATAAACAATGAGGTAGGGCAACAGCAACAGTAATGATAGGTAACATTAAGATGCACATATGTGGGATGCTGAGCCCACAGCTCAGTGGTTAGGGCACCGCCACATGCACTGGGGCTGGCAGGTTCAAACCTGGCCAGGGCCTGATAAACAACAATGATGACAACAACAAAAAAGGCTGGGTGTTGCGGCAGATGCTTGTAGTCCCAGCTACTTGGGAGGCTAAGGCAAGAGAATGGTGACATAATGAGACTCTGTCTCAAAAAAAAAAAAAAGATGCATATATATGTATCAAGGGTCCTTTGATACAATACAAAATTCCCCTAGGTATATTTTTCATGTCAGAATTGACAAAAACAGAGGCACAGAGAACTTAGGTAACTTGTCCAGAGCCCATAGCTGGTAACTGGCAAAGTGCGAATTGGAAGCTAGACAGTCTAGCTTGGCATCCATGCTCTTACTGACCATGTTACACTACATCTCAAAACACAGTATCCGTGGTACAGAACAAAATGATCACCACAATAAAATGAAACAAAACAAACACAAAAAATGAAGACTACAAGTTGTGAATGACTATAGCATATTTTACTGCATGGTATGATTTAATTAGTAGAAATTACTAACAGTGGAGGACTGGTTCTCAAAGTTACACAGTGCATGGGTAGTATGAGAAAGCATTGCTAGTTTTCCATTCAGATTACTATTAGAGGGACCACAGCAAGCACTTTGGGTCAAGCAAACCTAACTGAACAAGATCACTTGAAACCAACTAAAAACTACAAGTAAAAAATTTAACTCATTCCAAAAACATGTACAGCATCTCAAATAAAAAGTTAAATGTATCTAGCTACTAGACCAGCACTTTTCACAGATTTCAACTAGGTTTCAACCCCTTCATCATTCATGAAACCACTCAGCCATTCAGGAGGCACTCATTGGGTGCCCACGGACCAGGAACTACTCTGGGCATCTGAGGTACAAAGATCAATCCTCAGTGATTTACATTCTAGTGGGAGGCAGGGTATAGAAGAGGCACAGACAATAAACACTATCTAGCTATCCATACTGTATGTATTTGTGTTAAAAACTGATACATATTGTGCAAAAATAGTGAGCAGAGTAAGGAGAGAGCCCCGGGGGTGGGGAGAGATTTCAATTTGTAAATGGTTAGAGCATCATTGAAAAAAATGACATTCAATCAAGTATGTAATGAAAGAAAGTCATGCAAATATTTAGAAGAGCTTTTCCTGGCAAAGAGAAAAATGGGTAGGTGCAAAAAAGGTCTACAGGGGGTGGGGTGGAGTGTGTCCGCCTTACTCCAGAAAGACTAAGGCCAAGATAACCGACAACCGACATGGAGAGACAGTGAGCAGCAGGGCACGAGCAGAGGCAATGGCAGGGCATACATCATCATCACAGGTTATGGCTTTTATTCAGTGAGAAGGGGAGTTAATGGAAGGCTTTTGTTTTGGTTTTTTTTGAGACAGAGACTTGTTTTATCACCTGAGCTAGAGTACCAGGGCATCAGCTTAGCTTACAGCAACCTCAAACTCCTGGGTTCAAGCAATCCTTCTGCCTCAGCCTCCGAAATGATCCTTGATAAATTTAAAGGCAGAGCCCAGGCTTTCTGAATAAACAATCAGGATAGAAAAACTACAGGAAAATTACAGGTTCCAGGGGGAAAATCAGGAGTTCATTTGGACACGTTAACTTTGAGATGTGTACTGGACAGCCGAGTACAAGTATTACATAAGCAGGTGGACATGATAGTCTGGCACTCAGGAGAGAGGCAGGGCTTAGGAGTAAGCCCCAGGCACTGTAGTGTTGGGCCCCCAGGGAAAGAGAAAGCACTAACAAAGCCTGACAAGAAGCATGCACCCAGGAGGAGTAAACCCAGAGTTGGGGTCCTGTAAGTCATTACGAAAGAAATAACGAACTGTGTCAAATGCTGATAGGTTAATGCAAATGAAGACAGAATAGGCCATCAGATTTAGGAACATGGAGGTCTCTGGTGACTTTGATTAACATTAGTTTTGATGGAGTGCAGACGCCTAATTGTGATCAGCTGGAGAGGAAACGGGCAGTACGACACCCTTCTCACTTCTGGTGCAGTCCAACTAAGATTTGTTTCAAAAGAAATAGAATAAGAAGTTTAAAAGCTACCATGTGAGATTAAAGAGAAAGAGAAAAAATGTCTAAGTCACATCAATGCCACAAAAGAACTATTCATCTTTAACCAACTTGATTAAGAAATGATTATATCACCATCAGATAAATGGTTCAAAAAAGGCCTGTGATACTTACTGTGTTAAGAGCACTTTATAAGTTGTCATTAAAAAAAATTTTCTTAACTAAGATAGAGAATCATTTAGCAGTCATTCAAAGCAATCATTCTGCAGATAATGGAGTGATCTGCTTCCCATGCAAAAAGCCTGTAATTGTTGGTTAAGTGCTAAGTATATAAATGTCTAACTATGAGAACGGGCTATTAGGTGAAACTGGCCAATCCATAACTATTGCAAAGATCTTCTGACTGATGAGTTCTCAAGTTCAAAACAGACATCAGGACTTTAAAAAGCAGCTTTGAAAAATATTTAGAACTCAAATCTGCAAATATATCAATGAAGACAAGAAGAAAAAAAAGTGAAAATGACTCAGAGATCATCTTCAAAGACTAACACAAGAATGTAATTCTATATGATCATAACAATGAAACAGAAACCCAAAGTGTGAGTTTGTAACTCCTCCTAAGCCTTGATACTTCCTATTAGAGTATTCTTCAGAGGAGCTGTCTGACCTCACAGAGGTTACATGTCCAGTCTAATTGGCTCCTATATTGTAGCTACCTTGAATCTCTCACTTGACCAAAATTCTGTACAGTAAGAACTAGGGTTATCTTTGTCATCAGATCAGTGACTCCATGAATCAAGAACTAAAACAAAAAACAAAAAAACCCCCCAAACCATTTTTTTTGAATGGATAAACAATGCAATAACCGTGCATTGAAGAATTTCATGACCTCAGGCCCCTTCACTAGGCTGTGGTCCCCAACTGCAGGGCTGCAGAGCAGTACTGGTCCATGGCCTGCTAGGAGCCAGGCTGCACAGCAGGTGATCTGCCTCCTGTCAGATCCATACCCCACCAGTGGAAAAACTGTCTTCCATGAAACCAATCCCTGGTGAAAAATGGCTGAGGACTGGTGCTCTAAGGTGAAATGAAGCAAAGCTGAATCCTTTGAACGCCTGATCTGCAGTTAGATGAGGGAACCTGGCTTGCTTCCCCTGAGGGAATGAAACTGGTTTTCCCCTCCCCACTTTCCACCTTCCTTAGCAATCCCCTACTCTATGTTCCTGTTTACCCAGCCCTTCTCTTGATCCAATCTTTTGGGAACTTGGGATTCTTTTACCCCTATCTTATCGTCTTTTTGTATTTTGCATATGTGCTTTAAGTTAGAGATCAATAAAAAACATTCTGAAGAAGCCAGAGAACTGCTGCATCATCCCAGTCTGCCACTCAGTGTGAGATGATGTGTAGATTATCCTAATTCCCCCAGCATCGTTTCCCTGTTGGCTCTCAACTAGATAAGGGTCCCAGGCATCAACCCCAACAGGGAACAGTTCTCAAACTGGCTCTTCCGGGGGCCACTAGGAGGTCATGGGGCCTCTGTGAGAAACCGTGCTCTTTTGTGGAACACTGCATGCCAGAATGAATTTAATTCTATCACATGGTTGAAGACATTAGTAAGCTAAAATATACACATCCTCTACTTACGCACTATTTAAAAGTACAGTCAGCTGTCAGTATCTCTAGGTTCCACAATGGTGGATTCAACCTAATACGGATTAAAAAATAATAGGTTCTGCATTGGTAGAGTCAAAGTAATTGAAAATAATTGTACTGCACATGTACAGACTTTTTTTCTTGTCATTATTCTTTAAACCAGCGCTTCTCAACCTGTCGTTCAAGACCCCTTTGGAGGCTGAACGACCCTTTCACAGGGGTCACTGAATGTCTGATATTTACATTATGATTCATAACAGTAAGAAAAATTACAGTTATGAAGTAGCAACGAAAATAATTTTATGGCTGGGGACCACAACATGAGGAACTGTATTAAAGGGTCGCAGCATTAGGAAGGTTGAGAATCATTGTCGTAAACAATACGGTGTAACAACTATTTACATAGCATTGATATTGTATTAGGTATTATAAGCAATATAGTGTTGACTTAAAGTATATAGGAGGACGTGCACAGTTATATGCAAACAAATACTATGACATCTGTGGATTTTGATATCCTCGGGAGGTTCTGAAACCAATTCACTCCCAGTTATCAAGGGTTAATTCTATAACTCTGAGTTCACAAGCAAGAAAAAAAAAAAAAAGCTGTAAAACTTGTTTGATTGTTACTTCTGAGTTTTTACTTCTGGCTCCTGCTTGTAATCCTAGCACCCCAGGAGGCCAAGGTGGAAGGACTGCCTGAGCTCTGATGTTTGAGACCAGCCAGAGCAAAAGTTGAGACCCCATCTCTACTAAAAATAGAAAAACTAGCTGGGTGTGGTGGTGGGCACCTGTTCTCAGCTACTTGAAAGGCTGAGGCAGGAGGATGGCTTGAGCCCAAGAGTCTGAGTTTGCTGTGGGCTATAATGCCACAGCATTCTACCCAGGAAGACTTTCTACCCTTTTGAGACTCTGTCTCAAAAAGTTAATGAAATGAAATGAAATAAAATAAAAATTTCTTAACTACCTATTTGTTTTTACTAGTATAAAAAGTGATTAACAGGCACTAAATGCTTAAAAATGAAAAACTTAAAATACAAATTTATACCTTCTTTCTCTTTACTGAGATAAAAACCATTGCCCACTATTGGCAATGGAATAGCTCAGGTCCACAGCTTCTGGAATCAATCTCAGCTACCTAAAGCCATTCAGCTTCTCCACAAATTAAGGCTTCTCCTTTGATGGCTTTGTTTTTTCCCTTGATTTTCTGTTTAACTTTCTCTTACTCTTATTTCCCAGAAGAATGTTTTTCAAAATTCCTGAGTAAGGCTTTTGATTTAAACAGTAATATATTAGCAGATCAGTCCAACTCAGTTCCTGGACCACCTGTCTGAATGTGCTGGAACAATTGTTTTCGGTTTTTTGGTTTGTTTGTTTGAGACAGAGTTGCACTTTGTGGCCCTCGGTAGAGTGCAGTGGCGTCACAGTTCACAGCAACCTCAAACTCATGGGCTCAAGTGATCCCGTTGATTCAGCCTTAGTAGCTGGAACTACAGGTGCCCGCCATAACACCCACTTATTTTTAGAGACAGGGGTCTCGCTCTTCTTCAGGCTGGTCTCCAACTCCTAAGCTCAGACAATCCACCCACCTCAGCCTTCCAGATTGTTAGGATTACAGGTGTGAGCCACTGGGCTCAGCCATGCTGGAGCACATATTAAATGCAGATTCCTGCTGAACTACCACACCAGGATTCACCACAGTCTGATCAGAATGTTCGGAAAAAGAGCAGAAACCTACATGTTTAATACACCTGAGGTGACTCTTATGCATACTAAAGTCTGAAAATCTTTACTCAAAAACCGGTAACTTTCAACATCTTTTGCTTTAAATAGAATTTCAACAATTCAGCTGTTTGCTTCATTTCACAAGCCTATCTGGTAGAGGATCTGATGTGATACAAATTCAAGATTAGTATTCCCTGTTCTAAAAGAAATTATATTTTAATAGTACGGTCTTATGTATCTCCTGCATGAATAAATGTAGACAATCATGAGTTAGATTATTACTACATCAGGAAGCATATCAGAGATTATGGAGCTATGTCATTTTTCCTAATGAGATCTTTAAATATCTAAAGCTGATCTGCAAAATCAGGAGATAATACATTATTTAGATTCCAAATTTCTAGTCTGTTTCAATCAAGCTAAACTGACCAAATGTTAATATTATTTTTGGGGTTATGTTTTAAAAGTTGAGCTGATATGCTAATATATTACTGTTTAAATCAAAAGCCTTACTCAGAAATTAGAATAAATCCTTTCAGCCTGAAGTACATTCCTTCAGCTATTGCTCAATTTCAGTTTCTAAGTTTGTCTCTGCAGCAAGCTCAGAGGCGACAGCTGGATGGAGCAGACGGGACACAGTTGCCTCTTCACTTCCATGTCTGCGCTCTGTACCAGTGTGACTAGTGTCAGGGTCAGAAGGCTGATGTCTGCATCTACAGAAGCCTGCCCTGCTGTTTCATTTTTAAATTATGGATACACTCTGACCATCAACTATTGGCCACAAACCCATAAATTTCCTTTTATTATCACCTCTCAAATAATTAGAATAGAGATTTTAAAGCTTCAGATTTAAATTCCAGCTCAGTCAACTGTGGTGAAGTCAGTGCTTCCTACCTTGATTTCCTTATTTGACAGTAAAGAGAATAAACTCTAGATGAGCGATTCTCAACGGATGGAGGCAGAGGGGACAGAGTCAATTCCCCTAGGATGTGGGGGACACCTTTCATTACCCCCAGTCCAAGAACCCCTTGGTACTGACGTGAGAAGGCAGTGTCCTTCAGGTCCAGCTGATCTGTCACATTCCTGTAAATTGAGGACTCAATGATTTATATTAACTCTTAAATCTTATTGTTTTTGCAAGGTTGTGTAAATTTTTAAAGTCTGAAAAATTCCTGGTTTAATATTTGACTTCTAGGTGACTATTTAGAAATTCACTCCAATAGGAAGGTAAATTTTTCCTCTTAAGGTCTTTCATTGCTGAGCAAGAATCCTAACCTAGCTCATGCTGAGTTCGCATCATTTTTACTACTTCTTGTTCTCAAAAGGCCTTTCCACTTAAAATATATCCTTATATAAAGACACAGAGTTATGTGAAAAATTAAGCAACTCATACCAGCACGTGGTCTCCATGCTCCAAGAGCTTGCTGAGTGAAGGAAGGCCACGGAACACACTGAATCACTGCGCTCACGTGAGATTACCATGTAAATGCACACCGTATACTCCCCCCAACGTCAATGTTTGTTGCATATACATTTTAAAAATAACAGTGATATAAAATTCTGTAGTTCTTTTCCAACTCATGAACACATGACATAAACTTTCCCATATTATTACAAAGACCTTGCAAATAATTTTTAAATGGTCACCAAGTATTTCATCAAAACACAAGCTTGGGGGTATAGCTCAGGGGTAGAGCATTTGACTGCAAAACACAAGCTTACTGTCCTTACTCAAAATGCTTGGGACCAGAGGATGAAACTTAAGTCCGAGACAAAATTCATTTATGTTTCATATATACCATATACACTGGCTTGAAGGTAACTTTATATAATATTTTTAATAATTTTGTGCACAAAACCAAGTTTGTGTACACTAAACCACCAGAAAACAAAAGTGTCCCTATCTCAGTCTCCCATGTGGATAATCTGTGCTTGTCTGGCATCACCATCATTCTTGACTCCAAATTTATATGCTACTGATAAGTAACATTTTCTTATACTCATTCATACTTAAGTACTTAACAGTGAAAATTATGACATACCATTAATACAAGGAAAAAACGTGTTCAGTAAGCAGCCTAGTAATATCAGCAGAAAACCTGCACCAGCTATAAGCAACAACGAACAATGGCAGCCTGAACAAACTGTGTGCTATGTGGTTGTGACCTGTTACGTGAGGTCAGGTGTGGAATTTTCCACCTGTGCTGTCATGTCAGCACTTAAGTCTGTGATTTTGGGGCATTTTGAATTTCAGATTTTCAGATTAGGGATGCTCAGCCTATAAAAAAGGATTTTTCCAAAAAAAATTCCTTTAAGCTGCTTCTTACAAAAAAATTCAAACTGGAAATTTTATTAGATTATGTTTCTAATAAAACCTCAGCAGTTCTTCTTAGCAAAGCATCAATTATTTATCATTTTAATCTTTTCTTTTACGACCTGAATTTAAGTTTGAAGACAGGTGATGAGACTGTCTGGTCTCCGGAATTCAGGTGATGCCTACTAAGAATGCCTCAACTGAAAAGTGTCCCTGGCCTTTTGTCTACACTCCCTCTGTACAAAGAGGAAAGGATTCGTTCCACCTGGAGGTTCCTCTCCTGGAGGGCCCGCACTCTTCCTTGTCCTTGCTGTATTTGATCCTTAGTGCTTTTTACATTCCTATACTTTTGACTGCCTATGTTTCTGACCTCAGCTTAGAAAAATGACTAAAATCTCACTTTCTACTTATTGCTTCTGCTTTGCTCAGATTCCCAAATCCATTATTTTAGATATTGGCAAAGGAGCAAAAAGTATAGCAGCTTTGTGGTCAGACCTTGAACAGAGTTCTAAGTCATCTCAGGCAAGTCCCTTAACCCTGGTCCCTGCTTCTGCTTCCTCAAGCAAAAGCATGGCCAATAATATCTACCACAAAGGTGCAGTATGAATACTAGATCAGAGAATGCACTGGAAGTGCCTAATACAGTGCCTGGCACACAGCAAGCCTTCAGGAAATGGTGGTTACTGTTGTGCCTGTCACCTTACCTTACTTTGGAATTGGCATTCTTGATCCCCGACTATATCCCAACATTACCAGGGCCAAGGAGATTCAGAAATTCTTCCCTGACAAGGGATCTATAAATTTGGAAACATCTCATCGGAGAAGGAAGATAATGGCTGATCACAAAGATTAAAAGAGACAACCAACAAGAATCAAGTTGGTGTTTCAGATAGGAGTGTTTACCTGGCTTGGCTCCCGTAGCACAGTGGTTACAGTGCCAGCCATATATACACCAACGCTGGCAGGTTCGAATACCAGCCCCGGCCAGCTAAATAAAAATGACAACTGTAACAAAAAATAGCCAGGCATTGTGGCAGGCACCTGTAGTCCCAGCTACTTAGGAGGCTGAGGTAAGAGAATCGCTTTTGCAAGCCCAAAAGTTTGAGCTTGCTGTGAGCTGTGACACCACGGTACTGTATCGAAGGTGATAAAGTAAGATTCTGTCCAAAATTAATAATAATAATAATAATACTAGCGTTTACCTGAACAGAAAGCAAAAGAAGTCACAGATATATTCTTAAGTTTACAAATACAATGCAATGTCTTATTGGGATTTTACAAAATGAAATAAAACAGCTTTTCAGTGGCAATCTAGTTTCCATGGGGAGTTATTTTACCAGATAGCATGAAATTGGTTTCCTATGCTAAGCTACACCTACTAGATCACTAATATTTGTATTATTAAGTCTGTGGACTGAAAATGCTTTCAGTGTGAATTTTCCTCCTACTGTGCCCATCTGTTCCTTTCTTGTGGGTACAGAAGAAACCAAGACTTACTAAATGGTCAGTTTTTAGACTTCTTTATAATATTTTCATGTAAGTATTTACATTCACTGAGGAAAATCATAACACTGTGTGAGGAGACTGAGCTCCCATGTGATTTCCCTTTCTCACCATCCAAGTGGTCATTATTTTTATGGAAGACTGAAAAGCCACCATATATATGAGAAATAGACCAAAGAAATACAAACTGGTAACTTTAAAAAGCATATTTGTCAGGGATAGTAAGTTCTTTGTTACTTGATAACAACACTAAGATATCTTATTAATATAATATTAAATAAAAATTTTGTGTTAATGTAGATAGAGCCACATTAGGTGAGGAAAGGCATCACAGCCATTGACGACTGCTTGTTGCTTCCACTGGGTGCACATCATCCAATGATGCTGTTCCTCCACTTCACCCAACCAGGTCAGGGCGTGGTGAGATCACTTTCTATGATGCCCCTGCCATGATGTCAAGCTGGCTGGATTCAAATTATCCAAAGCTAACCCTCCTAGAGTAGTATCAATATTTGACTTCAATCATGGTGTTCCTTTAAAAATTACTAGTTCAAATACAAGGTAAAACCAGCAAAGAAATGGATGGTAGCTCCATTAAAAGCAGCCTACACTACAAGTATAAATTCAAGATATATCCAAATATTCTTAGCCACAACATGGCTACTTAAAACTTTTTGCAGGCAGAGCTCTAGAAGAAGGTGATACTTACTGGAAGGCTTAGAGTAGACAAAAACAGAAAAAAATATTACCTCAATAGCTGCAGAGCTGACGCATACTCCTCTGAATCCCATATATTCTTTTCTAAACACATGCAATACAGCTCTCTGATCTGTAAGTGAGCAGTGCATTCGTGAGGAACCCAAGTGACAAACCACGTTTATATACTACTAGTTGGGCAAAAATCACACATGATCAACACACAAAAAAGTATGTTATTAAAAACCATTTTGTTTACGTGACAACAGACTTGGCATATATCATATGGATGAGGTCTTATAAGAACCAAATTTACATAAAAGTAAAATAAGACTATATTGAGATTTTAGCTGATATCACTGGTCACTTTGCAATAAGAAAATGATAAAAATGAGAAAAAAAGGCTTGTGAAGTCTCAATAGCCGAAATCACCTCATAAACAAGTCAGTCGTATACACTGGTATCTGTTCTCCAAAACTTTGAGTTAAGGATGAGAAGATGGAGGAAGACAGAGTTCTTCCACTTACATCTGCTCCAAATGGTCCAAAGTTTATGGTCTGACACAAAGGTCACCGGAGCATGACCTTTCAAGGAGCACTGCTGCTCTTTTAAGTGTTGGTACAACATGAGGTTGACTGTTAAGCATTCTCAAGTTGCTTTTTCCAGTTCATTAGTAGAGAACCAGCTCTCTTGGTATAAGTGATGAAGTATTAAAGTAGGAAAGTTTAAATGCCTCAGCACAAAACACTGTAAGCAAAGCGACTCCCAGAATTCATGTGGCTGCAGCTGTAGCCACCAGACCTATAATGTTTCAGTTACCAGTAGCGGGCACAGCTGGAGTGAATTTAGATTGTACTCTCCTAAGAACTGGGTCCACTTCAAATTCTGATACTTGATTACAGAAATCAAAGCAAAAAAGTACTGATATTTCTACTCTACAGATTTCAAAGGAGGCAGTTATGGTTACCTGTCGACCCAGAGGGTACTTGGGAAGAGAAGAGGTGAACTTATGAAGACATCTCAAAACCAGGAAGTAATTCATATGGTAAATGTGTAGGTTTTCTAATAATGACTGTGTTTCCTCCTAAAAATCACAGAATATATTATTTAATATGTAAGTCAGCTAATAAAAGAGCATAACAATAAAATCTACCTTAAGAATATACATATAATTTCTGGAAAAATGACAAGAGAAGACTCAATTAAAAACCAAGCTCCTTCATTCATGAAAAAAAAACCAAGCTCCTTCATTCATGAAAATTTGAAATATACAGTAAATCCAGGACAAAGCCTAGTGAAATTTTACACACACCAGAACTGACGATGTAATTCAGTCTCCCAATACGTCTGGCATCCCCGAATTACAAGTGTGCACGAGAATACCTTATTAGATACTTGCCTGTGCCATCACTTAGCCTCACTAGCATCAGAAAAGTAAGGACATCCAGAGACACAACACCAGGCTCACAGTTGCTCAAGTTTTACTTTGATGTCCACTTTCCCCAAACTACTGCTGGAGCAGGTTTGAAGGGGAAGAAGACACGCCAACGCACAGACACCACAGGTGGTGCTGGTGAATCCCTGCCTTGACGAGAATCTCTAAGACAGGTTTTATTCACTTTAGTGATTAAGAAAAAAAAGTGAAAAAGAGAAACCTAAAGCCAACAAGCTTTAAAATTTAGAATCTATCAAGTATAATATGGAGGATAATGCCTTAAGAAACCTATGATTGATCTCACAAATCAGTTTCAAAAGGTTTTGGGAGGGGGGATAATATGTCTTCTAGAGCCTCCTGAAAATAGTTTAGAAATGATTTTAAAATACAATATCCTATCAAGCATTTTTTAAGGCCTTAATTCTTCTTGCAATTGCTTACTTCTATAACATTTTCTTAAGAGGATTACAATATGGCATTGTCTCCATTTTTTTTTCTTCCTCTAAGAAATCTAATTAAAGCCATTAAATACTTGGTCTGTGTCTTTCTTTCAATAAAATTCCTGTAGATACCCATTATTTTTAGAGGAGAATCCTGCAGAAAATAATACCTCAGATATCAATATATTCAAGCAAATCTAACCTATAAAAGCAACTAATATATTTTTCTAAATTCTATTCACTTAGAAATCAACTTCCTTGGTCAACAATATATGGGTCATTACTTGAAAGAGATGATTAGTACTTAAAAAAAATCTACATCTCCTATTTTAACAAAAGTAGTCATAATCTGAGGCAAAAGGATTGCTTGAGCCTAAGGGTTTGAGGTTGGTATAAGCTATGACACCATGGCAGTCTCCCAAGCATGACAAAGTGAAACTCTGTCTCAAAAAACAAAGTAGCCATAATCAAAGGTACTTTAACCATCTCTAAGACAGTGTACTTTAAGCCTACTTTTGTTGTAAGCTATAACACAGAGATTGCATAAAGCCATTACTTGATGTATTCTTTTTTTTTTTGAGACAGAGTCTCACTATGTCACCCTGGGTAGAGTGCTGTAGTGTCACAGCTCACAGCAACCTCAAACTCTTAGGCTTAGGCAATTCTCTTGCCTCGGCTTCCAAAGTAGCTGGGACTACAGGTGCCTGCCACAAGGCCCGGCTATATTTTTATTGTTGTTGTAGTTGTCATTGTTGTTTGGCAGGCCCGGACTGGGTTCGAACTCGCCAGCTCCAGTGTATGTGGCCAGTGCCCTAGCCACTGAGCTACAGGCACCGAGCCACATGTATTCTTAACTAACTTTTAAAAACAAAATCTACTACTAAAAATCATACTTCATGTTAGTTGTAAAACCTAGTTTCCTTGGCTATGTGGAGTAAATATATGTACAAGTAACTGAGTGATCTGAAAGAACTTAGCCTCTTCACTGGATTTACTTGGACGAGGAAAGAAAAGACATCCTTTCCACAGTATGATGCTGCACGCTTAAGGACTACGTCCTGGCAAGAGTGAGATGAGGAACATGGACGTCTTTTCTCCCAGGTTGTCTTAGTTTCTTCATACTTCCCACTTTCTGGTACATCCCTGTGCTGAGTAGAGTTTAGCATTTAAAAAATGTTTGGGGTCACTGTTATCTTCATACAACATGGCAAACTACTTCATCTGATGCTCAACTGAGGAAATAAAGGTCTGGTTCCAACATGGAAAAAATCTGACTTTCTTAGTCTTTTTTTTGAGACAGAGTCTCACTTTGTTGCCCTCTGTAGAGTACAGTGGCATCACAGCTCACAGCAACCTCAGACTCCTGGGCTCAAGCAATTCTCTTGCCTCAGCCTCCCAAGTAGCTGGAACTACAGGCGCCCACCACAATGCCTGGCTATTTTTAGAGACGGGGGTTTTGTTCTGGCTCAGGCTGGTCTGGAACTCCTGAGCTCAGGCAATCTGTCTGCCTCAGCCTCCCACAATGCTGGAATTATGGGTGTGAACCACTGCACCCGGCCTGGCTTTTTTCATCTTGAGAGTAAGTCTGTGGTGCCCTTCCAAGGGATTTTTCAGAAGTAATTTTCTTTTCTTTTACCCTTAGTCTACAGAACAGAAATCAGAAGCAATTTTGACTACCAAATCTTTGCCTTATGCGTTAACTTTGGAATTTACTATCTGCTTAGGAAAGATTCCACTGTTATTTACATATATGTTCACCTTCATTGCAACAGAAAACATCATAAATGAGCACCATTTTCTTGTAACTTGTCCTCTAAGTTCTCTATCTTCCTGAGATACATATTTACAAGGGCGCATCTGCCTTGACTTATCTAAGACAACAATTCCTAATGCACTTACTTTATGAACATTATTTTATAACTCAAAACTGTAAAAGGTTCTCATGTATAAAAACTTCCCATGTAATATGTTATAGAAGGCTCACACTGCACATGTAAAAATAAAGCCTAGTCAAGTATTAAGCCTACATTCCATTCATTAAATTTTCCCTCAGGCATCTTTTCTGTACACTAGTCATAGCTGTCATCATTTTATTTCATAACTGTATATAGAATGATTCTTTTCTATAGAGATACACTTTGTCAAGAAAAAGAGATATGCTTTTTCTCTTCTTCTTAAAACATGAAGAACTCTCAGTCTTTTACGATTTTTGATATAGGCATTGGAAGACACATATTTCTCTGCTGTAACAAAAACGGAGCAAATACAGAGCAGCCATTTGTCCTCAATTATGGCAGATGTGCGGCAATCTCAGGTCACTCTCTCTTTTTTTTTTTTTTGAAAGGTGTTTATTTATTTTTTTTTTTTGAGACAGAGCCTCAAGCTGTCACCCTGGATAGAGTGCCGTGGCATCACAGCTCACAGCAACCTCCAATTCCTGGGCTCAAGCGAGTCTCTTGCCTCCACCTCCCAAGTAGCTGGGACTACAGGCGC
>CAUYRH010099724.1:0-13929 GCA_963574655.1 Perodicticus potto | reverse complement strand
TGGCATGTTAAAAACATCCCCCAGTAAAAAATTTCAAAAAAAAAAAAAAAAAAAAAAAAAAAAATCTCAGCTTGTAGGATCTTACCGGAAAATAGGAGAAAATCATCCAAATTCAGGAAATTTGTTTCAAACTCTAGAATTATGTGTCTTTGGTTAATCTGGCTTGTTCAATGCTAGCATATTTAACCAGATGACTTCATAGGTAGGAATCAGACGCTGGACTATTATCTCAGTTGATCTTTATAGGAATTACATGAACAGTGAGAGCAAATTGGCCCCATTTACAGATGGGGAAAGTGAGGCTTAGAGTGGTCACTCAGTGAAGACTTAGTCTGGACGAAACCAGCATTCTAACTCAAGCCTTTGACCCCAGTAACACTTTTAAGACGATACAGGCAGTGACTAAAACCTACAGGTTTATTCAGGGGCCCAAGAAAGCATTTCAAACCTTAGGGGAAAAAAAGTATTGGCTTCAGGACATTAAAAACTATAAAACCTATTTTTACCAAATATTTAATTAAATATTCATAAAATAACACTGTTAACTAGCCAATGGTGATTTAACTCAATTCCCAAATAGTTATCAGTGAATATAATAAAATCTAAATCAAGTATACAGTCGCCCCTCCCCACCCCCTGCAGGGGAGTTCTGCCTTTGGATCCAAGGTGAGTCGAATCCACAGACACAAAGGATTTGAGGGGCTGACTATAGATCTGTTTCCTTAAATCTCAAAGTCTTAAAAAATTACAAAGGGCTCCTCATCCCCCCATAAAATGATATTTAACGCAGTGTGTGGGTACATTTTAATGCTTTTGGTAGGATGAAGGGTGAGGCCACCACAAATAAGAAGGCTCAGGAGGTACTAATTTCTGAAAACATCCATGAACTGTGGGGCCGCTCCTTGTCAGCTTTCTGCTACACTACATTTTGTAGCCAAGTTCATATTTCTTGGAAATAAAAAACATAAAAAACATAGGCCTGTTATTCTCCATGATGTTTCCATTAATTTGCCCATAGATATTTTCCATGTCTTTGCTTACAGTGTCCATTCAAGCTGAATGTATAAAATAATATTTCTTTATTATAAATAGCTGACAATACTCTAAAATTAGGGATTTTAGAGAAAGAAAGTGCTGTTAGCTTATGCCGTGTTTCATGATGAGCAGGGTTTGGGTGGAACGCACTGGGAAATGGACTCTGTCACGGGTTCAACAATAACTTGGCCCAGCTCAAAGAGACCAGATCACCCCTGGGGGCATGAACCAGGCTTTTTTAAGGAGGAGCTGGAAGGACCTATAGCACAGAAAGTTTGCCAGACCTCACATCCACCCACTTTCTGTAGAGAAGTCACATGCAAGGCTGGCAATCACCAGAGCCCTGGCTTCCTGGAGGCAGTGTCCAGGCCAGCAGTCCTGGGCACTGGCTTGGCAGCCGGGAGACTCTCTACCTCCTGTTAGACCTTTTGTCTCTATCAGAAGTCCAAAACCAACTTCTTGATTTAGAGAAATTTCCAGAAAACCCAGCTGAAGGAGCAGCAGGTTGGAGTCTGGGGAGAGGGTCAAGCTCCCAGGAGCTTTGCTTGAAACCAACACCAGCGCTTGACACTTTTAGAGTATTTTTTAGGAAGACGCTGCCAAAGGGATACATACCACCTTGACTTAATTGTCTTCCTAACTCTGGAAACTACTTGAAGCAGGTCACGTCAATTACAATAAACAGGTGAGGTTCAGAGAAGGGGTTGCCCCAAAGCCACGCAGTGAAGCAGGGTCAAGGCTTCCACTAGATCCAGGCCTCCAGACCCAAGGATAGTCCTGCTTTGAGGACACGATGGCACTGGCCCTTTCCCAGGACTGAGCCTCCCTAGGGTGTTACCAGCTCACATCCTCCACTTCAGGATGCAAAAAACCAGAGACCCAGGCCTGCTGGCAGAGTGCCCCAAATTACCCAAGCTCTTGACTCCAGAAGAGTGTTTGTGGTCTAAGACCTGGTAACTTGAACTATGCTTCTCATTTTTGCCCTTTAAAGTAGACCAGGAGCCTGACTCACAGTTAGCTGGGCTGGAAGGTGTGGCTACTCCACCCCTCCACCCCTCCACCCCTCCACCACAGGCAGCCCTGCCCTCTGAGCTCCTGGTGGTGCTTTCTAGCCAGACTCAGCCCCATTCTCTCCACCATCATGCCATGTGGCTTCTAGCCCTACAGTGGTTTGGGGCTCCTCACATAGGGATAGCCCATAGCCTGTCGTGGGCCCAACTTACATCCCCAACACAGGTAAGTCTCCAAGACAACTGAGACTCACAAGGCAAACACAGGACCCTGCCTGCCAGGTGGTGGGCATCTTGAGGATATTTGGGGGACCTGGCTCATCTCTGAAACCCTTACTGTGTCATTGTATCTATTCCACAGGCATTTGCTGCTCCCCCAGCCCCCAGCCAAAGCCTGTATTAGGCACCCAGGCCCCTCAGTCTATGCCTTCAAGGACCTCATGGTCCCATGGACCAGCTAAGGAAACAATTGCTATGCAAACTGGTTCATATGACTGGGAGAAGCACAGGGAAAACTGCAAAAAACTTGTGTTAACCCATATAATACAACCCAGCTTGGAGCTCCATGCACTTCACTCACACAGCCTACTGCTCCTCCCGACACAGCCCTTCTGAGCTCACCAGCTGGCAGGTGAGGAGCTAAGATGAAGCCCGGTTCTTTCCAAGTGTAACAGATGCTAGATGATATGGGAGTAGAGTCTTAAAGCTGGTTTACATTCTGTTCCCAATTAGGGCTCTGCTGAGCCAACCCATGGACAGAAAGTCTTGCCCAAGTCCATGCCAGTTGTTGTGGTCTCCCAGGAGCACAGTGAGGACTCCGGAGACCTCAGCTCAAGTCACTTTCTCCCAGGCAGGTTTCCCTATGACCCTGGACCTGGGGGAACAGGGGAGAGAGCCTCCCTCACCAAAAGCAGTGTGGTGGCCCGGAGAGTGAACTCCAGATGTGCATGGGCTTCTGGGGACCCAGCAGCCTCTGGACTGCAGGGCCCTGAGGACGAGCAGATGAGCCACCAAAGGGCAGGTCTCCAGGCCTGCAGGAGCGAGATGCCGCATTGGCTTGGCGACCTTCCTGGAGGCCGAGACACAATGCAAACCTCAAGGCTGTTATTCCAGACGCCGGGCTGAGCTTCCCTCCACGGTCCCATTAAGGCTTAGCTGTGCCCAGGGAATGTGTCTGCACATGGGAAGAGGGCCACCTCCCAGCCCCAGCCAGCCTCCTGGAGCACATGGCTGGTAGCAGCCCAGCCCTGTGACTAACTGCAGGCTCTGGCCAGGCTTTTCCCTGGGGAAGGACAGACACACCATGGTCACTGGGCTCCTAAGGGGTCCCCAAGGATGGGGTCTGAGGGAAGAGGGTTTGTGATACCCACCTGCAGGGGTCTGGGTGCAAAGCACAGAACTCCTCGGGGAGGGAAGGGAGGACTTGCAGGTTCGGTACTGGGTGCTTCACATTCATTTTCCTCAGATCATTTGAATCATGCTAAAAAGTCTGATTCATTCTCAGGATGCGGAAACTGAGGACTAAAGAGGCTATGTCACCTTCCTAAACTAAGGTCACCAGCCTAAGTGACAGCACTGAAGTCAGAGGCTGGTTCTTCTGGCTCCACCATCCCCATTCTCCATAACCTTGCCTGAATTTAAAGTACCTCTTCCACTTCATCCCATCTCCCTTGGAGAGAAAAGATTTTCAAAGTATCCCAGGGGCAGGGACAGGGGAAGGACAGGGCTAGGAAATGGGGACAGAGAACTGGGGCATGGCTCAACTATCCAGGAGGCTCAGCACAGCTATGGGTACATGGAAGGGTGACCGTGAGCCCAGGAGAGGAAGATGGCAATGTCTACAAGGTGGCTACCTAGGCTCCCCTGGCTGGTCTGCACCAGACACACTTCCCCACTGAAGACCTTCCTGGGGCCAAGTTCCATCTGCTGCCTCCTGCCAGTTCCACAGAGTCCGCAGCAACCTCTCCACCACCCGTGGAGGTGGGTAGGAACACCGGTGCCTGGCTCAGGGCGCCCCTGGAAGCCCTGGTCACGGCTCACTGCACTCAGCCATGGGATTAAAGGGGCTCAGAGTGAGGACAGCCTGCACGGCTGGGCCCGCTGCGCTCCTCTGGAACTAGGCCAGGCAGCCCTGCCCTCCTCCAGGCTGGCTGTGGGGGCACCCGGCAGCCGGAAGGAGCTGTGGATGGAGAAGAGGGGCTGAGCTGGCCCCAATCTTTTCTTCCAGCTGTCACAAAGGACAGGGCCCCTTGGGGGCTAGAGATGCCCTTTCCTGGGGAGAGAAGGGCTCCCGAATGGCGGGGGCTCCTGGACAGGGCCTCCCAGGCCCTGCCCATTGGGGCGTCAGCTTGCTCAGCGGACAGTGTCCCACCCGGGTCTTGTTTAGGGTGAATCACTGGGAAAGAGACCTGTAACCGAATCCTGCAGGAAATCACAGGCCAGGAGCCAGAAAAAAACCAGGTCAAGCCTCATGGAATCAGGCCACCAGGAAGGAAAGCAAGGAGCCCAGCGTTTATGGAGTGTCTTCTCCACGCCGGGCAGACTCAGCACATGGAAAGTGGCACTCTTCCAGGGAGGTCGGGCGCAACCTTCTGCAGATGAGCCAAGACAATAAGTGACTTGGGGTGGCTCTATAAGCTGCAGGTGGCACAGCTGGAGTGCAAATCCAGATATGTACGGCTTAAAGGTCAGCACTCCTGGGGTCATAGCCCAGACCATCCCTCAGTAATTCTGAGATGGCCTCTTCTGACCGACACCCTCCTCTAAGCCCCAGTTCAGCAGCAGACTGGCAGACAGCAGAGATGTTCTCGGACCACACCCCTCCTTCGTTCTAAGGGGCCATGGACTCTGGGGTTCCAGAGAGCACAGCCCAGCTGGAATCCTACCTCTGCGCCCAGGCTATGTGTGACCTCAGGCAAGTGTCTAAATGAAGGGTTCTCTGCAACGACATCGCAAGGGTTCTATACACTGTGGCTCTTACTATTGTTATCATAAATATGGATGTCACCAGACCTTCCTTCACTAAGTGCCCTCCTCTAAACCCCAGCAGAAAAGTAGGTTTCCAGGCAGGTTCCCCCCCCCAGCAGGAAAGGAGGGGCTGAGTGGTTGAAAATAAACACTCCTCTGAAGACCACCCACTTCACCTGCTGCCCCACCCGCAGTCAATGGGGCAAATTCCTCCATTCAGGGCAAACATGCTTTTCTTCTTCAAGGGAGAGGAGGCCCCACACTACCACCCTGAATTTCACTCCTGCTCTCAGGAGAAGCTCTAGCTGATAACCCTGGGCAGGAGTCAGAAGCCCACATGGCCTGGGGGACTCAAAAGAGAAAATTGGAGTCAGACTCAGACACCCCCAAAATGTCGCTAAAGACTGGGCCCCCCTTATATCTCCCACCTGGCCCAAGCCCAGACGGTCTTGGGATGTTGAAAGTCCAGTCTGTTGTGAGAGACAGTACTATCTTCCCCTTCCTCATTCCTCACTGCCCTCGTCAGACAGAATTTCTGCAAGCATCAGGTTCCAATAATGAACCTGTGTTCCTCCATGGAAGCCTCTGTGGACCCCAAGGCCCCCGTACTGCAGCCACTTTTCCTGCGCTTTTCTTAGATGCTCACAACGCGGTGGTCTCTGTACTCCTGCCCCGGCCACCCCCAGCCAGCGCCCACGGGCACCAGCAAACTCCTCTGGAACTGGGGCTTGGAGGAATGAATCGACTTCCAGCTCTCAAGGTGTACCTCCTTTGTTTCCACCCTTCACGATGACTCCTCATAGCATGCCAAATAATACCCCCATTTTATATGGAAAACACTAAAATAGGATCACACCTTTTAAAAGATATTTCCACCTCACAGCCTGAAATCAGACTTCACCTTTCTCCCGTTCCCTGCAACCACCACGCTGGCCCCTACCCCACACAGGCACACACGCACACACACACACACACTCATGCACATACCCCGTTTCGCTACCAGACTTCCCTAAGCCACTTTAATTGAAAAGGCATGATTTAAGCTAATTGACAGCAGATGGGTTCGGCTGCAAACTGTAGAGAAGCATTTGTTGAACATGATTTACAGCAACGAGGCAAAATTTTCTCCTTTTTATATCTTTCTTCGAGCTCCGAGGCCAAAACAGCTCAGCAGAAATGAGAGGAGAAAAAGTAATTAGTGTTTAATTTTTTAACAATTTTTAACTCCCTTTTTAATTGCTTTACATAAACCTGTCCTAGAATTTTACAGCCTTCAAATCTCTGTCTAAGTCTGGTCCCTGTTTCTGGTTTTAATTACAGGGAGGCTTGTCTGGCACATTAAATTAGAAGAAAAACACACAGCACACACACGCACACACACAATTTCAGAAATATTTTGCTGTTGGACTCCCGACTGAACATCTAACATTTCAGCACGCGGATGGGAAGGCGCTGTGCTGGAGGAGTTTGGTAGGAGAAGGTGTGGACCAAGTACTTCTGTGGCCTTGTTGCATCCATCAAAAACTTTCTCCTAATGTTAGGGAAAGAGCAGTAGGACTCAGCATCTGACAGGCCCCCGTGGCCCCTGGACGTTCTGAGCTGCTACCAATGCAATTGGTTTCTCCAAACGGCTGGGTGTGTTCAGACTTTCATGGGCGCTGGTCAGATTTTAGGTTCTAATTTCAAAGCTGGGCTGTTGCATCTCATGCTCACTTGTTTGGGGTCCATACTATGCAACACAGCCACCAGGGGTTGGCTGGGGTCCATACTATGCAACTGCCATGTGTAAGAGACTAACCAGGGGTCATGGGAGGGGAGAACCCATGTACCAGGTGGTCTTTGGCATCCAAGTCTACAGACTCGTCACAGAGAAGTCAAGTCAAGTCTGGACTTGGGTTGACCAAAGGAACTTTCTGTGCCGTCTGACATGGAGCCTCCAGCCCATATGTGGCTATTCAAATTTACATGAATGAATTCTAAATTCAATTTAAAATTCCCTTCCTTGGTTGCAGAAGCCACACTTCAACAGCTCAGCAGCCTCCTGAGGCCCTCAGTAGCACAGAGAGAGGACACTTCCATCTCCAAGGACAGTTCTATTAGGGCTGTGGATCGCTGGCTGAGGTCTTTGCTATTGAAAGTGTGGTCTGAGGTTAGGCAGTATGGGCATCGCCTAAGAGTTGGTCAGAAATGCAAGATGAAGAACTTTGCCCAGGCCCGCCGACTCTGACTCGGCATCCTAACAAGACCCCTGGGGGTCTGAGTACACAGGAAGGCCCCTGGCCTGCCCACTGGTGAGGATGAACATCTCAGAATTGCCCAGCACCACCTGGACAAGCCCTTCCCACCTGCAGATTGCCTGTGGCTGGGTTGGGGGATTATGGCTGGTGTCTCTACTTCTTTTAGCTTTTTGTATCTTTTGGGTTTCTGCAGTTACTTTTACATTTAAAAAGATCCTAAGAAAATTATTTTTCGAATGCAATGATTTTGTAAAACATCATCTGACCACAATACAAAGACTTCTTATCCAAAGCCCTGCCTGCCTTTAACATGAGGAGGCTTCATCTGCCCTGCTGACATTGGAACCTGCAGGGGACCAAGGCCAAATTCCTGAAGCAGTGGCTGGCTAGGGCCTGAAGCAAGGTAGAGGGAGAAATTCTCTTCCAGGTGAGCCGGCAGGCAGGGGGAGGGCGTGAAGATGGCAATAAGGGGTAGCATGTTGTAAAATGTCCTCAGGACATAAACCCTGCCTGGCCCAGCCCCTTATGCCCTGCTTGAGTTCATTAGCATGGAGACCCCCTTGGCAGCCCCTGCCCACCCCTGGGTTCCTCAAGGACTCCTGCTGGGGGCCGGAGGGCTGCCTGGCGCCACTGGGCGAGCAACTTTGGGGATGGAGCCAGGCCAACACCAGCTCCCCACACATGGTCATTACCTCCCCAAAACCCAGGAGTTATTACAATTAAAACGCATTGCAGGGGGGAGTGAGGGCTGTGGGGTGGGGGCGAGGACCCTTTAGGAAGGAACACTGGGATTAAAAGAAATTAGAGCAGTTGTCGTGGCAACACAGCCAGGCTGGACCTACCCTGTGATTATTTCAATGGGAACAACGGGGATTGAGGGCAGAGAGGGGATGGGACAGAGGGTGCTGGGGAACCACACGCCCAGCGGCACCGGGAAGGGCTGTGTCTTCCCTCAGAACTGGGCGGCAGCTGGGGGAAAATCCTTTCTGAGGCTGATTCCTGATGGCTTTCCTGTTCTCTGTAGAGACTGCTGATCCCACCAAGGTCTGGGGTAAATGGCCCTCCGTCCTCCAGGGAGTCCAGACACCAGTCCTTTCATTTTTAAAGTAGGAAAACCCCCCAAGAGGGCCCCTGCTCTCTGGCTTTGTGGGTGGAATGGCCTGGCCTGAATTCCTATCAGCTCAACTTGGCCATCAGCAGCCCCCAGGGAAACCCAACCTCTCTTTTTGTCGGTGGCCTAGAAGCAACGTGAAACAGAAAGCAGAGAGGTGTGCCAGCCCGAGGGGCGGAGAGGCGGGGAGTGGGAATGCTTTGGAAAGAGGCCCATGCCAATGAGCAGGATGGAATCTGCGCCCGGGACGCCTCCAGGTACCAGGGCCGGATTAGGGTCTCCACAGAACGGGAATCCCAGTTTGGCAGAGCTACGGGCCGCAGAAGAGAAAACAGTAATTAGTTCTCCGTCTTTCTGCTTGTCTCAGCAGCCCCCAGCAGGTCTGGCAGACAGGCGGGGAGAACCTGTTTGGAAACCTCTAGGGGTGAAGAGGAAGGTGGGCTGAGAGTGGAAGGGGAGACACAGGAGGCAGGGGAGACCGTCTACAGCTTGTAAACGAGTCCCTGGCAGGTCCCCACGTCCCCCATCTCTCTTCCTACGGTGCCACCTCAGTGAGACTTAACAGAGGGCAGGGAGAGGCTCAGAAACACTGCCAGATGGAGGCATTTCCCACACCCTGGGCTGCCTTCCACCTGGGGGCAAACACTTGCCCCTCCTTAGAACACAGAGCTGGAGGTGCCTGCACCACTGGGTCCAGCCACAGACGACACCTGGGGATGTTCTCCGCCTGGCCTCCCCTTCCCTTTAGAAAGATGATTATTCTCAACCCTAGTGAGCCACCACCAGTCTTTTTAGAAGCTTTTCAACGAAGCTTTCCCTATTTCTATTTGCCAGGTCTGAATCTTCCTTACGGAAAACACCTTTTTGGGGTTCAGCCCAAGGACAAGACTTCTTTGAGCCACCTCAACTCATTCAACACCATTTCCTTATGTGTGAAAACATCACTTAATTTACAGTGTAACCAATAGGAGTTCAAATAATGGCCTTAAAATGCCTGGCTCTGGGGTGAGCAGCTATACCCCTTAGTCTATGTCTGAGGGGATGTCGGGGATAGAGGACTTTCCATTTTAAAGTTGGATGGTCCTGGTCACCCTACCACACACAGGTACATATACAGGCACCAGGGGATAGCTATTTTATGTAGGGGGCTTTATTCTTTTGTAAAGTCCTTGATCACACCAGGTGTACACGTAGTATATGCAAAAATATATCCATTCACATATGTATATATACATACATGTATACATAAATTTTCCAAAGAGATAACTTGGGAGGCAATTACTCACACTTCACAGGGAATCTTTGCCTGGCAAAATGATCAAAGGTAGTGTCTTCTCTCCCAGGTTGGAGACTCTGCACAGATGGAAAATTCAGAGAAATTAAGAGGATGGATTGGAAAGCAATGGGAAATGCCTTTACTTCTGAGATACTTCCAGAAGATTCTTCTGTGCCAGCTTTGCTGGACTTTCTCTAGCTGCAGAGCCAGGCACACCTGCCCCCGGCTCTGTAGTGCAGTGGGGGGAGACCCCACAGCCACTTGTTTGGGGAAGTGCTGTCAAGCTTGGGGGGTTTAAAAAGGTTCTGTGGCCAGCTCCAACTGGATGGGAACTCAGAGTGGCATTTGCTTTTCATCACAGGAGCACTCTGTTTATTTTTCTACTTTCCCCTCAGTTCAGAGGGTTCAGACTGTCCGGGATTTACCAATTCCAAGAAAGCTTCAGGTGGAGAATTCACACACAAATCACAGGCACCAACCTCACATCTTGCTGAAGACTTTTTGTTGTTGTTGTTGTTGTTTTGTTTTTAACTGCTCAGTTCTTGGAACAATGGGTGAAAAAGGAGATGACAAAGGGATAGAAATTCCCTCCCTGTCCCCTCCCTCCCCACCCCATTTTGGCTTGAGAACCCAGAGATAATTGGCCTTGTGAGAGATTTTGAGAAGCAGTGAAATGAATCATGCAGAGCCGACCAAGTTGCACCCCTGGGCAGTGGGTTGTCCCTAGCTCCACTACAACCAGCCCTCAGTCTGGAGCCCCCTGGTCAGTAGGTGTAAGTCATCAGCTGAGCAAAGGGAAGAGAGACCGTGAGCCCCCTGAGTCTGTCCTGTCCTGTCCTCCCCTCCCCACCACCACCTGATGCTTTCAGGTGCAATATGAGCCACGTGGCTACACCCACCATGGGTTTAATGAACTTCACTCACTCCCAGTCTGACGCAGGAGGAGAGCGGGCCCAGATGGAAACACATCCTGTCTCCTCCACGTGGAGGTGACAGAGGGGCCAGGCACAGCAAGGGGGGGAGGATATTGAAAGGTGCTGACAAGGGAGATGTCTCTCTTCTCCCCCATTGGAGGGATCAAAGCCCTTATCTGAAGAGGCCAGATGGCCTAGTGCTCCAGGAGTGCTGGCTCCTCCTCCCCGGAATTCCAGCTTCCTAAACCTGTCATAGTCCCAGTCCTGGGATGCCAGCAGGCCAGGCCCCTCAAGGCTAAGACGTGTGGCCAGGGAGCAAACAGTGGCTGCCCGGGGGTGGTCCAGCCCTGCCCATCAACATAAGGCTATAGACACAGGGTCGTGTGCAAAGGAAAGGGGCCCACAACATTTTAGATGAAAGGGGCCCACAACATTTTAGATAACTAAGACTCAGAGGAGAAGCCTGAACCAAAGGATTCCTCATGACCCAGTACACCCCATCCCTATCCATGCCTATTCTGCGGCTGCCCTCTCTTTCCTTCTCTCGTCTCGTAGAAGGCACAACTGGTGTTGCTATGTGCCTTTGTTATCCCACACAGAGGGGAAGCACGAAATCAGTGCTTGCTTACCTAAACAGGCTTTTTTCTTTTCTTGAGACAAAGCCTCACTCTGTGGCCCAGGCTAGGATGTCATGCCATCATCATAGCTCACAGCAACCTCAAATTCTTGGGCTCCAGCGATCCTCCTTCCTCAGCCTCCCTAGTGTCTGGGACTACAGGTGCCTGCCACAATGCTTGGCTGTCTCTTTTTAGTAGAGATGAGGGTCTCACTCTTGCTTAGGCTGGTCTTAAACTCCTGAGCTCAAGCAATCCTCCTGCCGTGGCCTCCCAGAGGGCTGGGACTACAGGCCTGAGCCACTTCACTCAGCCAGCCCCTCTAAACAGATTATTTGTGGCTCCTACAGCTATGCCTGCCCAGAGAAACAGAAGCTTCTGAGCTCGCAGGTCAAATCCCGGGAATCCAAGCAGAGCCCCTCAGCGTCTCCCTACCTCCCAGTTCCCCCTTTTCCACATATTTTCCCAAAGGAGGCTGGGAACCCACCCCACTACTTGGCCACACCAATTCACAACAACAATAACAACAAACCACAAACCAGCCCTAGAGAAGGAAATGTAGCAAAGGATTAAAAAAATAAAAAAGCAACCTCTGAGAGAGGAGGAGAAGTGAAATGTGCGCGTGTGCACACATAACACAAGTTAGCATATCCCAAAGCCCCCTGGACAGAAAGCAAACAGGAAATCTAGAATCAGTACCAAATGCACTTGCCCAGCTTGCCCCTCCCTCCGCCCCAAGGCTGGGGGATCAGGGATGCTCACAGTCAGCTCTTGGCCTAGAAGCCATAGGGGGCGGGGCTTTGATGGATTGACTGGCATTTCCTTCCCCCCCTCCCCACCTGACCTTTGGAGAGGGCTTCTCCCTGGATGGCTGATGGGACAGGGACGGAAGCCTCTCACTGTTGACACCGCCCAGGAGCGGCCGGGCTGGAGCTACTCCACGTAGGCCTCCCACAGTGTTGGAGCAGGAGGTGACCAGCAGCTGGCCTCCCTCACCCCACTCTACAGAGAGCTGTGTGATGACCCGGGGTTTGGGGTCAGGACCTCCTGCTCTTAAGAAAACAGATCTGAAATTTTGGCATCAAAATAAAATATGTGCAGAGGAAATAAGTAACCCTCAGAGTGAAACGCAGGCCATAAGATTGAATTAAAATGTCCAGGCAGAAACTGGAGCTATGGGGACCATCAGTTCAAGTTCATCCCCCCATGGGATAATCCTTTTGCTCTGAGCTTGGCCAAGGATTATAAAATTGCTCTCTCCAAGCTGCTGCCTCCATGATCCAGCAGAGGCCAGCAGGCTGTTTCTGCAAAGGGCCAAATAGTAAATATCTTATGCCGTTCCATCTCTGTTACCACCAGTCAACTCTGCCTATTGGATGAAAATAACCACAGACGATACATAAATAAGTTGACATAACTGTGTTCAGTGAAACTCTATCTATACAAACAGACAGCTGTCCAGATTTGGCTCACTGGAGGTTGTTTTTCCAATCCCTGGTGTAGATTATGAAGACAACAGGATAATACAATGGTCAGAGAATATGGGCTTTGAAGTCAGGCAAACCTAGTTCAAATCTCTGTCTAAGACTTATTAGTGCTGTCGTCTTGGGCAAGTCACTTAACTCAATCAGGCTCAATTTCCTCATCTGTAAAACAGGATAATGATGCCTGCCTCACCGGGTTACTGTGATGATTAAATGATCTAAAGAAGGAAAAGTGCTTGACACTCAATAAATGCTGACTGTTAATCATTCTCGTTATGTGGACAATTAAGTAGAATCCAGGGGAGGTAACTTTGAGCCTGTTGCTATTATCAGAAGAGCCATCGTCACTGGAAAAGCCCTCTGCCACCTGGGTAATGAGGGCTAGGCAGAGTCCTTCTGTGAAAAAATACATTTCATTCAATTTCACATTTCATGGATTTGCTCCATGATGTTAAATCAATGGTTTGCATATTAGAATTCTCTGAGAAGATTTTAGATTCCAGCCCAGTTAAACTAGAAGCTCTGGGAGTGAGAGACACCCCAAGTCATTAATAAATTTTAAAGCTCCCCAGACAATTCTGATGTGAAGCCCAGAACAAAACCCACTAGACCACGCAAACAGAAAGAACAGGGGAGTGTCCTCTCATTCCACACTGCCCAAGGAGTCACCCGTAGACCAGCAGAAGCAGCGTCACCTGAGAGCTAGTGAGATGGGCGGAATGTCACGCCCAGCTGGGACCTGCTCAATCTGAGCCTGCGCTTTGACAGGACCCCCAGCAGACATGTGTGAGGACTTAGGTTTGAAGAATGTGGCTGTTCCACAGAGGCCCACACTGGGCTGATTGTCAGAATCACCTGCAAAGCTTAAAAATGTTCTGGATTTTATCACCAAGTCACTGAATCGAAATCATCATGGGTGGCCCAGGGATTAGTACTTTCCTCCAACATTTTCTTTGAAAAAATTCAGACATGTAGAAATGTTGTACCCACCTCCTGACAGCCCAGATTCTGTGATTGTCACAATTTTGCTACGTGGGCTTCATCACACATTGATGCATTTATCATCCATCCGTCCCTCCATCCATCCATCCGTCCCTCTATCCATCCATCCATCCCTCCATCCATCCCTCCATTCAACCCTCCATCCATCCCTCCGTTCAACCCTCCATCCATTCCTCCATCCCTCCATCCATCCCTCCGTCCATCCCTCCATCCTTCCATCCAACTCTCCATCCATCCCTCCATCCCTCCATCCATCCCTCCATCCATCCCTCCATCCAT
>CAUYRH010099723.1:0-11261 GCA_963574655.1 Perodicticus potto | reverse complement strand
TCCTTTCCTTGAGAGGCCACACTAGAAGTATTCAAATAGAGCATTAGCTTAGGAAATCTGGAATCTTCAAGCCACTTGCCTCTGGCTGTAAGCAGCTTTACCCGAATATTCCAGTGAAATACACAAATGCATTTTTTAATTTGTGTCATGGTGTTAAAAAAATGGGAACCACTGTCCAAAATGAATTCTGGGTTCCTTTTAACTATGATGAATGAATTATCCAAGTTAATGTCAGAGTTGTCACTAGAAATTAGTCTAGGGTTCTTTCTAAAGTATAACACCTATAAGAAAAAATAAAACAACTGTAGAATCTAGAATAAAAGCAAAATAAAGATGCCTAATGTGGAATTTGACTCAGAGAAAGATGGTAAAGAAGACATTGGATAGGCTGTAATTCTAAAGGTCTGGTATGAGGAGAAATCCTATCCTTTATGCATTGATAGTGGAATTGACCACAGGCAAAGACAGCTGCCCTCTATTTAGTGTATTCTTAATCAGTGCCTATCTCCAGAGATTTAGTCTTTCCAATTCTAAGGCCTTCTGAAAAAGAATATAAATACCTTTTACTAGTAAAAGACTAAATAGAAAAACTCCAAGAAGGAACTGCCCAAGTAAGGAATATATAAGTGAGATGCTATAGGAAGAGGGCTTATAAAGCTTGGGGGGGACTTAGAAAGGCATTGAAGATTTACCCAGTTTACACCTGCCTCTTCGGAAGGCCAAATTATTTTAAAGTATAAATTCATAACTCAACAGCCCCAGACATTAGGAGGAATCTACAAATATTGGCTCTAGGCCCTACCATACTTAGGAAAACCTCCTAAAAATGACCACATCTGTATTTTATAATTAAACCAACAAAAAGGAGAGAAGGAAAAGACAGAGACTCTTGGCAAGTGATGCAGCTGGTAGGAAAGCCACTGGCCCTTGTCCAGAATGCAGGGGTAACTATTAAAGATTGGCCTCTTCCCAGAGGTGAAGACCTCAGGGAATGGGAGCTCTTTCAGCCCCTGAACTTGATTAAGTATGTCCAGGACAACCTCTAATGGCTTCGGCTCATCTTATTACTGCCAGAAAAGCCCCAGGTGTATCTGACTGTGGAGTGACAATAGGTAAATTTTCTCCTACCTACACTTCTCTCAATTCCTGGATTCTTGTCTCCCAAGACCATACCTATCAAGGGGGCATCTGGAAGACTGGTTACCAAATTTCTCTCAACTCTTACAGTTGGGGAAATTGGCTATTCTCTATTTAGGCCTTTCTAATTATGCCTAAAATGTCCTAACTCCAGTCTTAAGAGAAATACTGATTAAAGCAGGAAGATCAATTTATGTGAATATGGGACAGGATCCTATCTTATGCCTTCCCCTGTTAAAGACACATGTTTAACATCTGTTAACCTTAAAATCATAGGCTACTGGAGGACAGATGAAAAGAATGAACACACGTTCAATTTGTTCATATCTTGCTTTTTAAAACTCCTGCCACAGTTAAGATTGGCAAAACCTAAGACCTGGATTCATCACACCAAAGTCACACCCTAACAAACCCTGATACACCTTACTTCACATCTGTACATTGATACCTGGCATGGGACCTGAATAACACCCAAACTCAAAGGACCTGGCAGACCCAACATCTTAATCTCCCAGAAGATTGCCAGAGTAATGTTCACCTATTCAGGCTAGATGAGTGTCTTTCCTTGTCCTTATTTGTAATCCAGCCATAGTAATTGAATTAAATGTTGAGATGGGTCAGCTAGCTTGTGCTATGTAGCACCCTAAGCTTAGAACTTGGACAAGCCCAGGAAACTGTCTTAGAAAACTGAGCAACCATTGATTATTTACTTTTAAGACATAATTATGGTGAGAGGGGATACTGGAAAGGGTGAGGTCTAGAAGAACAGAGGTCTTCTCAAGGAGACCCCAAGAATACATCCATGAGGTCCTCCCCATGGTGACTCAGCTCTTAGGAATTTGTAAAAACTTAACTTCCTGGGACTTGGGGACTGACACTTGCTTCTGCTTTTGTGAAAGCCTGTGATTCTGTAAAAGCTGGAGCCTGCTTCTCCAGCTTGACTCAAACTGACCAGTGAGAAAGACACCCTGGGTTCAAACTTTTTGACTGGAGATAAAATGAGAAAGACCAAGCCAGTAAGGGAGCATATCCGTTTTGAAATCTTCTATGCCATTTGCTCCTCCAGCTAAATAAAAGCCTTTTTTCCTCTTAAATATGATGTTTGGGTGCTCTTTCTCTCCATTGGGCCTCATTTTCCTGCAACATTTTTGGTCCCCTGATTGGGAAGTGAAACTACCTGAGGAGAAAATAGGCTCAGACGCATCTAGTAGTTGCCACCAACCCTCTGAATATCCACGTGTGGATGGGGGCGAGCCCTGATCAGCCTGGGTGATGTGAACCACTGAGCACACCAGGGAGGCAGCCTGGCCTCCCTGTGTGGATGCCTCAATTGGGCAATTGGGTGGAGAAAGGACCCCGATGGCAGGTCTTCAAGGTGATAGATCAAACCTCTGTTTTCCTTTCATCTCACACCTCAGAGTAATCTTTCATCTTTGGCTCCATAACCTTTCACAAGGAGTCAAACACCAGGAGGAATTGGCCCCTGCACTGGCAGACATCTAAGGCAAGGTAGGGTCAATCTGGGGTTCCCACTATTTGAGTGGAAGCGAGGATCCAAGCAACCCCTGGGTGTTAGATTGCCTCAAAGGTGCAGCAGTCAGTCTTAGTAGGAGCAGCCAGAGTCACAGCCAGAGCCTCGACTAGCTTCTCTCATGGCTCTTTATAGAGGTGATACACCACAGGTGTGGAGACTACTATATGATAATGTCAGTGTTCTTGTCACGTGCTCTTACCTGCTCTCATGCTCTTTAACGGGAAACCAATCCCTTCCCCATTCCCTTATTACCAAGGTATTTCTTTTCACGTGTCTCCTACATATTCTTTTCAGGTGTCTGCTACAGAGGAGGAAGAGGAGGAGGAGAGAAGAAAGGGAAGGAGGGAAGGAAGGAAGGAAAAGAAACTCCCCTAAAAATGCCTAACCAACTGCTGTCCCTCACAGTCACAGAGTGGATCAGATCCAGAGGAGCCTGGAGCTGCATAGAAGGGTAAATGAGACCACTCCTCATACTCAGAGGCTCTCCACAAGCAACAAAACATAGGAAATCTCACCCCATATAAAAGTATCATGAGAGACCAGAAACCTAGCTGTCCTCCACCTATGTATTTCCTCATCTGAATCTCCCTCTTGCCCAACATAATGGAAAGCAATTTCAGCTCCAACCATCTTGTAGCTACAAACTATCCCTCCTTCTTTAGCAACTGGACAGAGAACCCCTTGCTGGGGCCCACTTTTCTCTGCACTGGCATATTGAGAACACTACCCATGCTTACACGGCTGGGATAGACTTCCCCTTCAGGCGCTGGAGCAGTGAAAGAAGTCTGGACCCTTCCCCACCCCCACAGCAACCAATGTAAGCAAGCCTTGTGAAAGCCATCTTCTCTTTCACCAGTATCCAGTGGAAATAACTGCTTGGGGAGTGGGCAGGGCACAGAAGTGGTGAGGGGAGAAAAGCCCTGCCACCCCACCATATCTCACAGGAAACAAGTAGGCTCTTTACTGCATGGCCTCGAGGTCTTGAGTGGTCCCATGGTGGAAGACCCAGAGAAGCAGACTGCAAGATGCAGATTCCCCTCTCTGACCACAGGAGGAAAACACACCTTTTTAAATCTGTTGCTGGTGGGACAGCACTTTGGCTGTGCCTGGCTACCACCTGGCTGGTTCTGATTCCACACATCTGTACTCTGTCTGCTGCACAGGAATATCACCTAAAAGCCTTGCCCCAAGCCCCACCATCCTGGCTTGAAGGAAAGAAGACTGTTCTCCAGGAACTCCACCCTGTGTAACCTGACAAGGCAGTTTTGGCAGACTATGAGAAGGGAAGGGTCACAAGAGAAGGCATTGGATCATTTAAACAGTCAGTGGATAAGGGGTATGGAAATTTCCACATCCTAGCACTTTGGGGTCTGATCTCAGCCTGCCAGTTTTAGGGGTCTGATCTCAGCCTGCCAGTTTTAGTGTCTAAAAGGCCTTAAAATCCTGCTGAGTGGATTAGTGGAACAACAAGCTGCTGCATCACTTTGACAGGCCCTGGAAGATACATGGTGAACGCCACATCCTGGGGCCTTTGAAACTGATATCAGCCTGCCAGTTTTTGTGTCCAAATAGCCATAAATACCTGCTGTGAAGACCAACTGTACAGTAAGTGGCTGTATTGCTATGGCAGGACCTGGGATAGGCAGGGTAAGCTCCACATCATGAGGTCTCTGAATTTGACATCAGCCCCTCAGATTAAACACCCAAACAACCCTAAAATTCACCAAGCAGATGGAAGAACAACAAGAAGCCACTTTGCATTAGCAGGTCCTAGAATAAGTAGGAAGAGCCCTGCCTCTGGGGCCTTTGAATCTGATACCAGACCAACAGATCTGGCAGCCAAGCAGGCCTAAAGCATGCTGAGAAGCTGGTGGATCAAGGAGCTACTACTTGGATTTGGAAAGTCCTAAAAGGGACATGGAGAGCTCTACATTTAGGGAAGCCAGTGCTGTCACCAGCCTGCCTAATTGGGCATACAAAGAGCCTTACAGCCTGCTGATCAGCACTACACCCAACAGATAGGTGTGCCACTTGGTTAGCCCAGGCAATGCCTTCCAAAACCCAACTGCCTCCTAATCAAGGCAGCTGTCTAATCAAGGCCAGTAAGAATATATCTCAACTACAATTTAGGAACACCCTAAACTTTTGGCTTAGAATTAAAAACAAAATAGAACACAAACATTGGGTATGAATTAGCAAGAGAACAACATAGAAATTCAGAGCATATCGACTCCCCAAAGGGATTACAATGGAGCCACAGCAGAAAATTCCACCCATAAAGATTTTGTTGACATGACAGAAATGGAATTCAGAATACTGATGACAAATAAGAAGAATAGAATTGAAAATAAGGTGGAAAAAGAAGTCCAAAACTGTGTTAAAAATCAATGAAATTAAAAACAAAGTCATAAAAAGATATAGACACAATTAGGAAGAATATAACTGAGTTTAAGGAATTAAAAGGGGGCATTCAAGGAGTTTCAAAACACTGTAAAGAGACTCAACAATAGATTAGAACATGGAGAAGAAAGAATCTCAGAACTCGAAGACAAGACTTTTGAACTGACCCAATCATTTAAAGAGACAGAAGAGAGAAAAATCTCATAGAGATATGGTACTACACAAAGTGTACAAGCTTAACTATCCATGAAGGATAAAAAGAAAGTCCCCATAGTATGAAGGCTCTACTTGAAGATAACATAATGAGGAGTTTCTCAAGCATTCTCAGAGACCCAGACATACAGATACAAGATAGATACAGAACTCCAGGATGACTCAATATAAACAAAACATCTCCTGGACACGTTGTAAGTAACTTGGCCAAAGTCAAAATGAAAGGTAAAATTTTGCAAACAGTTAGGTGTAAGCAACAGCTAATCTACAAGGGCAAAAACAGACATCAGACTTTTCAGCTACATTTTACCAGCCATAAGAAACTGGTCACCTCTTTAATCTTCTTAAACAAAGCAACTTCTTTCAGTGTAGGATTCTGTATCCTACTGAAATAAGTTTCATATTCTGTGGAGGAGAAATCAAATCTCTCACTGACAACCAAACATTGAGACAATTTGCCACTACAAGACTAGCTCTGCAGGAAGTACTCAGACTTGTACTATACACGGAACATCACAATCAACCAGCATCAAAATAAAGACACTCAGAAATTAAATGAAAAAACCTAGCTTCCATAATGGCCAAAGTGACACAACTAAGCAACAGACCTCCACATAACCAGACAAACAGAGCTCTATGTATAAATTCTCTCAATAATTGTAAATGTCTTGAATTCTCCACTGAAGGGACCCAGGATAGCTTACTGGGAAAAATTCACAAGCCAAGTACATATTGTCTTCAGGAAATACATCTAACCTCCAAGGAAGTGGGGAACACTCAGGGTGAAAGGTTGGAAAATAATCTTTCAGGCAAATGGAAACCAAAAGGAAACAGGAGTTGCAAATCTTTCCCTTAGAAATTGGGAATTTACCTAAGAAAGGATGTGAAAAATATCTACAAAGAGAACTATGAAACTCTGAGAAAAGAAATAGCTGAAGATGTTAACAAATGGAAATACATACCATGCTCATAGCTAGGAAGAATCAACATTGTTGAAGTGTCCATACCACCCAAAGCAATATACAAATTTAATGCAATCCCTATTAAAGCACCACTGTCATACTTTAAAGATCTGGAAAAAATAGTACTTTGTTTTATATGGAATCAGAAAAAACCTCGAATAGCCAAGACATTACTCAGAAATAAAAACAAATCAGGAGGAAACATGCTATCAGACTTCAATCCATGCTATAAATTGATAGTGATCAAAACAGCATGGCACTGGCACAAAAATAGAGAGGTAGATGTATGGAACAGAATTGAGAACCAAGAGATGATCCCAAACATTTGTCATCATTTGACTTTTGATAAGCCTATCAAAAACATAAATTTGGGGAAAGATTCTCTATTTAACAGATGTTGCTGGGTGAATTAGCTGGTGACTTGTACAAGACTGAAACTGGACCCTCACTTTTCACCATTAACAATAATTGATTCTCACTGGATAAACGACTTAAACTTAAGACATGAAACTATAAAGATAGTTGGAGAGAGTACAGGGAAAACACTTGAAGATATCGGCCTGGGAGAATATTTTATGAGGATGATAACCCTGGCAATTGAAACAACACCAAAAATGCATTACTGGGATATGACCAAACTAAAAAGCTTCTGCACAACCAAGAACACAGTAAGTAAAGCAAGCAGACAGCCCTCAGAATGGGAGAAGATATTTGCAGGTTATGTTTTTGACAAACGTTTGTTAACTAAAATCCACAGAGAACTCAAACTAATAAGAAAAGAACAAGTGATCCAATTTCATTGTGGGCAAGAGACTTGCACAGAAGCTTCTCTGAAAAAGGTGCATGGCCTACAGACATATGGAAAAAATGCTCATCATCTTTAATCATCAGAGAAATGCAAATCAAAACCACATTGAGATGTCATCTAACTCCAGTAAGAGTAGCCCACATCACAAAATCCCAAAACTACAGATGGTGGCATGGATGTGGAAAGAAGGGAACACTTCTGCACTACTGGTGGGAATGCAAGCTAGTATGTTCTTTTTGGAAAGAAGTTTGGAGAACACTTAGGAAACTAAAAGTAGACCTGCCATTTGATCCTGCAATTCTTCTCCTGGGTATATACCAGATGACCAAAAATCATTTTACAACAAAGACATTTGCACCAGAATGTTTATTGCATCCTAATTCATAATTACCAAGTCATGGAAGAAGCCTGAGTGCCCATCAACCCATGACTGGATTAACAAATTGTGGTATATGTATACCATGGAATATTATAGTAGCCATAAAAAGATGGAGACTTTACCCCTTTTATGTTTACCTGGATGGAGCTGAAACATATTCTTCTTAGTAAAGTATCTCAAGAATGGAAGAAAAAGTATCCAATGTACTCAGTACTATTATGAAGCCAATATATAATGCCTCACACTTTCATACAAATGATAAAACACAACTATAGCCCAGAACAACGGAGGGAAGAGGGACGAGGAGGGGGAGGGGAAAGGAAGGAGGAAGCTGCGTGGAGGGAGGTAATTGGTGGGACCTCACCTATGATGCATATTGCAAGGGTACACGTCAAATGTATGAAGAGTAGAGTATAAATGTCTTAACACAACAATTAAGTAAGTGAGGTGAAGGCTATGTTAACCAGTTTGATGTAAGCATTCCAAATTGTATATAAAATCAGCACTTGTACCCCATAAATGCATTAATGTACACAGTTAAGATTTAATAAAAAAAGAACTACTTGTGATTGTGGATGACTTTGTTCTTTGCTTCTTATGTTTTTCAGTTTCCTATACTGCATATATTAACTTTTAAAAAAGGGTATTATAAATACTTGTATGAATCTTTCATGGCTTGTAGAATAAAGCTAGCATGCTCCATAAAAAAAAAAAAAAAGAAAAAAGAAAAGAAAATTGTCTTTAAAGCTATAAAAGTGATAAAATATATATACTGTCAAGGGAACAATACAGCAAGAGGGTATTTCAATACTAAATATTTAGGCACCAACATGAAAAACCCAAGATTTATAAAACAAATCCTACTTGATTTGAACTATATGATATACTACACACCTTAATCATCAGGGAATTTAATAATCTACTGACAGAATTGGACAGATCCTCCAAGCAGAAACTAAACAAAGAAATGGTGGACTAAAACAGAACTCTACATCAAATGGGCTTAACAGACATACACAACATTTCATCCATTACCACTGAGTGTGTATTCTCATAAGTTCATGAAACATTCTCCAAGATAAATCATATCCTAGGACACAAAGGAAGCATCAACAAATTTAAAAGAATAGAAATTATACCTTGTATCTTCACATATCACAACAATATAAAAGTATACCTCAATTCAAACAGAAACACACATCCCCACATGAAGTCATGGAACTTAAATAAACTTTTGCTGGGTAATAGCTAGATCAAAAAGGAAATAAAGAGTGGTGCCTGTGGCTCAAAGGAGTAGGGTACCGGCCCCATATGCCGGAGGTGGGGGGTTCAAACCCAGCCCCGGACAAAAACTGCAAAAAAAAAAAAAAAAGGAGATAAAAAGGGAATCATATTTCTTGAATAAAACAACAATGAAGCCACAAACTATCAAAACCTTTGGGATACTCCAAAAAGAGTCCTAAGAGGTAACTTTATTACAGTAAACACCCACACTCAGAAGACTGAAAAAGTACAGTTCAACCAACTATCTGATGAATAATCCCAAGGAACTGGAAAAAGAAGAGCAATCCAATCACAAACCAAGAAGAAGAAAAGAAATAACCAAAATTTGATAAGAACTAAGTGAAATTGAGAACACAAAACACCACTCAGAAGATTAATGAAAGAAAAAGTTAGTTCTTTGAAAATATAAATAAAACAACAAACCATTGGCCAGATTAAACAGAAGCAGAAAAATAAGATCTCTAAGAACCTCAATCAGCAACAAAAAAGAGGAAATAAGAACAGATATCACAGAGATAAAGAAGATCAACAAAAATTACTACAAAAAAACTATGCCCAGAATTTTGAAAATGTGAAAGAAATGGACAAATGCCTGGAATCACACTACTTCCCTTGACTCAACCAGGAATAAATAGAACTCTTGAAAAGATCAATATCAAACACCAAAATTGCAACAACAATAAGAAAGCTTTCAAGAAAAATGCCCTAGACCAGATGGTTTTGGGCCAGAATTCTTCCAGTCAAAGAACAATGCATACTCATACTGCAGAAGCTATTCCAAAATATCAAGAAGGAAGGAACTCTCCTCAGATTTTTCTATGAAATGTATATCACCCTAATGCCCAAACTAGAAAAGGACCAAACAATAACAACACAAAACTACAGACCCAGATGATTAATTAACAGACATATACAGTGCCTTGGGCACTCCATAAGCAGTGAAAAGAGGATCTTTCATCCCACAAGAAAGAGCCACAAAGTCCCAGTTCTCTTTCATCTAGGAATTTCCACCTCTGGGTCCTAATCCTGCCTGGCATAAAAGTGAACAAATTTTATTTCCTTTATTGATGTAAAAATACTCAATAAAGGCTGGGTGCGGTGGCTCATTTCTGTAATCTTAGCACTCTGGGAGGCTGAAGTGAGTGTATAGCTTGAGCTTACAAGTTTGAGACCAGCCTGAGAAAAAGTAAGACTTTTTCTCTACTAAAAACAAAAACTGAGGCAAGAGGATCACTGGAGTCCAAGAGCTGGCAACAGCTTGAGACTCTGTCTCAAAAAGAAAAAAAAATACTCAGTAAAATCCTATCAAACAGAACTCAATTGTACATCAAAAAAATAACACACCATGACCAAGTTGGCTTCATCTTGGGGATGCAAGACTGGCTTAATGAAGATGAAGTTGGCTTAATCCCAGGGATGAAATACTGGTTTAATATAAGCAAATTCACAAATGTAATCCATCACATAAACAGAGGCAAAACAAAGACCATATAATACTCTCAATAGATGCAAAACAAGCATTCAGTAAAATTTAGCATTCTTTGCTGACAAGAACACTTAAGAAAATAGGCATAGATGGGACATTTCTTTTTTCTTTTTTTGCTGGTTTTTTTTTTTTTTTAATTGTTGGGGACTCATTGAGGGTACACGAAACCAGGTTACACTGATTGCATTTGTTAGGTAAAGTACCTCTTTCAAGCGTGTTCTGCCCTCAAAAGGTGTGGCACACACTAAGACCCAAGCGGCCGCTCGCCTTCCCTCTCTCTGCTCCTCCTTTCCCCCCCCCCTCCGTCGCTCTTTCTCTCTCTGCGCTCCCTTTCGCTCACCCCCACCATGTCATTAATTGTCCTCATATCAAAATTGAGTACATGGGATTCATGTTTCTCCATTCTTGTGATGCTTTCCTAAGAATAGTGTGTTCCACTTCCATCCAGGTTAATACAAAGGCTGTAAAGTCTCCATTTATTTAATGGCTGAATAGTATTCCATAGCGTATGTATACCACAGTTTGTTAATCCATTCCTGGGTTGGTGGGCATTTAGGCTGTTTCCACATTTTGGCGATTGTAAATTGAGCTGCAATAAACAGTCTAGTGCAAGTGTCCTTAAGATAAAAGGAATTTTTTTTCCTTCTGGGTAAATTTCCAGTAATGGGATTGCAGGAACAAATGGGAGGTCTAGCTTAAGTTCTTTGAGAGTTATCCATATTTCCTTCCAAAAAGGTTGTATCAGTTTGCAGTCTTACCAGCCATGTAAAAGTTTTCCCTTCTCTCCACATCCATGCCAGCATCTGCAGTTTTGAGATTTTGTGATGTGGGCCATTCTCACTGGGGTTAGATGGTATCTCAGGGTGGTATTGATTTGTATTCCTCCAATAATTAGGGATTATGAGCATTTTTTTGTATGTTTGTTAGCCATTCATCTGTCTTCTTTAGAGAAGGTTCTATTCATGTCTCTTGCCCATTGATATATGGGATTGTTGGCTTTTTTCATGTGGATTAATTTGAGTTCTCTATAGATCCTAGTTATTAAGCTTTTGTCTGAT
>CAUYRH010099722.1:0-13473 GCA_963574655.1 Perodicticus potto | reverse complement strand
TTAAGCCATCCTCTTGCCTTGGCCTCTCAGAGTGCCAGGATTACAGGCATGAGCCACCACACCCAGCCAGTGTTGGATAATTTTTTATGACTCACATGACCTCACTATGCTGTTTTCCCTCTTTCCTTTTGGGATGTTCTCGCCTCTCTGCGAAGTACCTACTCCCACCCCTATGCATGTTTTCTCTAAAAATAAACACTTGTCGAGAGCCGTTCTTTGGTATCTGCTGGCTGTCTATTACAGCCCTAAAAATTGCAACAGGTTGTCACTTTAGAAACAGCTGGTTATTTGACATAGGTAGAGAGGGTGTGACATTCAGTTCATGCCTGCCAGGTGGCAGCCTGGATCCTCTGACCTGGACATAGTGGAGACTCACCCCTCTTGTAACTTTCTCTACTTGATCCACTCTGAAAGAGGCAAAACCATCATTCCACGCTTTGTACTTCTCAAGGGCTTGGTTGGCTTTTTTTCTGTAGAGCTCTGCATCCTCAAAGAAATCTGCGATTATAGGACTGTCTTTGTTATTGAGCAGTGCTGAAGAGACTAGACAGAGAAGTTGGGAGTGTCATGCTTACTGAGTAGGAAAAGGCAATTGTGTCAAAAATAACAATAATGTCCATTTTATATATGGAAAAATTAAGTGTTGGGAAAACTAAGTAACTTGTTTGTAATCAGTCCAGCAGCGGCAGAGCTGAACTGTGGATCCTTCCTTCTGTCCTTCTGATGCCCCAGTCTCTGCTGTGACCTCTCTTTCACAATGCCTTCACCACTAACCCTCACAAAGTGCCAATATGTTGATAAAGGAAAAGATACAGCTCAACCTTTCTTGTAAGGCGACCTCCCACAGAAGTTGCTTGGCTGTTGAATTTTTGTACATTAAATCATATTCAGATTTGCTCTTTTTTTTTTTTTTTGAGACAGAGTCTCACTATTTTACCCTCACTAGAGTACTGTGATATCACAGCGCACAGCAGTCTCAAACTCTTGAGCTCAAGCAATTCTCTTGCCTCAGCCTCCCTAGTGGCTGGGACCACAGGTATCCGCCACAACACCTGGCTATTTTTGTTTTTGTTGTTGTTCTTCAGTAGGTCTGGGCTGGGTTCGAACCCACCAGCCCTGGGGCATGTGACCGGCACCCTAACCACTGAGTTATGGGCACTTTGCCCAGATTTGCTAATTTTTGAAGTAATTTTGTGATCATTCATTTTGAAAATGTAAATAAAATAGTATGCGTTTAGAGTCAACCCGGAATCAAGTTATGTCTTTACCACACACTGGCTGTGTTCCCAAGGCCAGGTCATTAAGCATCTTTGAGCCTCAATTATTTTATCTCTAATATAGAAAGTAGCATAATCTTTATTTCATAGCCTTGCTGTGGGGTTAAATGAGATGATATAAACCAGTGCTTTGAAAACTGTTGATAATACACAGCTTTTAAATGTAAAGGTCAATATTTATTGATTGTGAAGCACGCTCCACCAACTGTCCGCAGTAGACCAGCCTATTTAATTCTAATAAGAACCCTAAAAGCCAATGCTCTTGTTATCCTCATTTGACAAATGACAAAAGCTTATAGAGATTAAGTAACCGACTCTGAAGATTGCACAACTAGTAAATGATGAAGTTGGGATTCAAACTAAAACAAGTCTGACTCCCGAGCCTGTACTGCCTCTCTTAAATTTCTGTTTTTATGCATTGAATTCTTTAAAGATGTATCTGAAAAACAAGCATCATATGTACTCAATACCAATTTGAAACTAGGAGACTAATCATAGACCCAAAAGAGAAAAATCTAAATTAATATCAAGAAGTGAGGCCAGGTGTGGTGGGTTGCACCTGTAACTCTGGGAGGCTGAGGCAGGTGGATTGACTGGTCTCACAAGTTCAAGACCAGTCAGAGCCAGAGGGATACCTTGTCTCTAAAAAAATAGCAGGGCGTTATGGCAGACACCTGTAGTCCCTGCTACTTGGGAAGCTGAGGCAAGAGAATCGTTTGACCCAAGTCTGAGGTTGCTGTCAGCTATGACTCCATGGCACCAAGGGCAACAAAGTGAAACTCTGTGTCCAAAAAAAAAAAAAAAAAAGCAGAGGAGAGGCGATTCAGTAACTTCCCACAAGTGGGTATAAAACACAGATATAGGGCACACTCCCTAGTGATAGGACACAGCTACAACTCTGATGTTACTTGTCATGTGTAAATTATATAACCAACACCCCGTTCCTTAAAAAGTAAGATGTGCCAGTAACCAGGGAAAGCTGTGTGCCTTGTGTTCCCAGGAGAGTGAGTAATATAACAGCGTCTGAGAGGGCAGAGACCTTTGTGTCACGAACATCATGGTATTTCGTGAGGACTAGCACTCTATGATTGACGTCTGGGCTAACCTAGAGATAATGAGTGATTTAACACATTACCATACCAGAGATCTTGGTGCAGTTAAAGTCCTCCAGCCTAAGATCCTGAGAGTCACTTGAATTTCCCATAACTATGACCTTACATTGTCCAATCACCTGTAAGAAAGAGGGTTTTGAGTCCATGCAGGGTCAGCGCATACTGCTTTCCCTGGGCTGCAAATGAAAGTAGGAAAAGGAGATGCGGCACACTTTCCACTGTCTAGGATACTGGGGTTCCCTTCACCAAGTCCTTTCGCAAAGCTTTTCTCTAAACTTGCATTTTCTTAGTCTGTTTCCATGTGCTGCCTAATATTGGCACCCCAACTCCTCACGATAACCAGGGAGAAACTGCTTGAGGGGTCACGACCACATCCCACACATTTTGAAGGGAAAAGGAGGCCAAACTGCTAGGCATAGAAACCTGCTGCTTTTCTGTAAATGGAATCTTGCATCAGTGTTTGTCTTTGTGTTCTCTTCCTGTACCAGAGAGGACAGCACTGGGGTCCAACATGCAGATCAAGGCCCATCCGTCACTGCATCTAATCCCTTCTGCCGTTCCTACTCACAGGGCTAGTTTTGCTTGGACACAATTACAACTTCACAGGTTCTTAGACACATAGACTATCAGGGCTGGAAATGTCCTTAGGGTCCATAGGCTCCAAGACCCTTCTTTCATTTTACAGTTGAAAACACTGAAGTCTAGCAACCTGACATCTCACAGCTGGTCCTGCGTCCCATGGTGCCACCATCCCTTCTGACATAGTTTGAGCTGGATTCCCTAAAATGGCTCTCAAGAGTATTATTCAAGGTCAACATAACCTTCATGAATCTCAAGAAGCTGCTCACTCTTCAGCTGCGTTACTCCAGGCATGTAGCTAGCCTGAGTCAGTGGGGCACGTGGAAAGGAGGAGCGGTAAGAGGAGAGAATTACCCTGGGTACTTACAATGTCAGATAGAAATCCAGAAACAGTCAGCTCACAGGCCTTCCAGTGTTTCCTGGAGAGGGTGGAGCATTCCAATTCTTTCATATCAAAGAGTAGGTAATAGACTGTCACAGATCCCTGAGGACCAAGAAAGCAGCAGGTGACTAACAAGTGGGAGCCTACAGGATTTTTCTTAGTTAGTTGTATCTTATTTCCTAAACAGAGTTACTATCTCCCCACCTTTGCTGATGTCCTATAATTGCGACATTAGATCTAATCATTAGAATAAATGCCTTCAGTTATTTCCAAATATTCCTCTTAAGTGGCCATGTTGTTTCCTCTAGACAGAAACTTTAATCAGCTATTAGTAATTAACAGCGATGATTTGGGTGGAGGTGTTGAAGGTGCACAGCTAGAATTACAAGCAATGACAGGCGCGGCACCCATGGCTCAAAGGAGTAGGGCGCTGGGTGCCCATATGCGGGAGGTGGCAGGTTCAAACCCAGCCCTGACAAAAACCGCAAAAAATAAAAATGATTTTAAAAAGAGGAACAGTATAAGCAATAATGGCCACATCGCGGCCTCCAGTCCCTACTTGCCATTTCATCCCAGCACCCAGTTTGATTCCTGAACTTGGATTTCTGCCTCCATTTCAATTTGCTGAAACTGATAATGCACCTTCTTTCCTTATAACCCAGCTGCATCTCCCAACTTCCCTCCTCTTTGTCAGTGGCATCATTAATTACTTATTGCTTTAGACTCTTCTTAAAACTGCAGACCAACTTTGTGTCATCATCCCCTTGCCTTTGCTATCCACTGAGCAGGCCCCAGGTGGTGTGGCTTTGCGATCTCCCTCATGCCTCCTCCTCATTCTAGTTGGGCTAATCTCAGGGCCTGGTCTGGCCCTCATTTCTTCACCCTGAATACACAAAGGGGCCTTCGAGTCCATATTCCTGTCACCTGCCTGCTCCCCCTAGACACAGCGTGCAGTTTGCCCACCCATCCACTGTCTATGCCACCACTTACAGGAGGCCCCGCACCAACGCACCTGTGTCCTGCTCATAGGGTCAGCCAGGGATGGGACAGATGGTCACTGAACTGCTGGTTGCATCCCCAATGCCTGTGCTCCTGTCCTCTGCCACCTGTACTGCCTGCCTCTCTCCTGCTGAACCAGGGTCAGAGGCTCCGCTTGTCCTCCGTGGTGCTCCATGCTCTGCCTCCCTGATTGGGGTGTCCCGGGCATGTTGTTTTGGGGGAGGGGAAGGAGGCTTTAACTTTGACCCTCAAATCCAGTCCAGAGAAGCATGTGATCTGAGTGAAGGCAGGAGGCTTGCTTGGCTTCAGGAAAAGCCCACAGACTCTCTTCCAACCTGATGGTTGCCCCAGAGCCTACACAGAGCTTCTATAATCCCCCCAGCTTATGTTCCAGTACTTCCTAACACCCTTCTTCCTGACTCCTTCCCCACCTGGAGGTGCTGTGCCTGAGATTCACCTGGAAGGCCTTTACTCGGCCCTCTCTATACCTAATTATCATTTTTTTTTTTTCAGATAGAGTCTCACTCAGTCGCCTTGGGTAGAGTGCTATGGCGTTATGCTCATAGTGACCCCAAACTGTTAGGCTTAAGTGATCCTCTTGCCTCAGCCTCCCAAGTAGCTGGGACTACAGACACCCACAACAATGTCTGGCTATTTTTTTTGGAGGCAGGGTTCCCACATACTCAGACTCGTCTTGACCTTCTGAGCTCAAGCAATCCACTCACCTTGGGCTCCCAGAATGCTGGGATTACAGGCATGAGTCACTGTACCTAGCCATCCTACACTTTCTTAAAGACTGAACCAAAGCTTTCTCCCATCGGATTTTAATACATCTTCTTTGATTACATTGCTCCAGTGATTTTGCTACTCACTTATCTCTGGAATACTGTTGGGGCTCAGAAGATGATCTCCTAATGTACAGAGCCTCGGCGTGCTGAGTGTTGTGAAGTGAAGGAAACAGAAGGGGCCTCAGGACCAAATCGTTTGCCTTTCACTCACCCCGCTTTCTCCGACTCCCTTTCCTCCCCAAGGCAAACCATAGAAACCACAATTTCACTTCCCCAGGCTAGTCACAGGCACTAGAATCCCTCTCCCCCAAAGCAGCCATAAACCCTAGAAAAAGAACAGTACCCTCCGCCCCAGGTTCTGTGAAGGGGCTTCCAAAGAGATATTCTCTGAGGCACTCTGTGTGATGGTGATTTCTAAGACCTGCCTTCCAGGAGGGTCCTGTCCCATACTTGGGAAAAAAGGGATTCCACACGGAGATGCCAAGAATAACTTGAAGACAACTCTGCTGGGTTTCCCCTTCTATTCCCATTATATCCTATTGTCCAATCACACTTCTCCATTGCCCAGTCCTCACCCTATTTCAACATGAAAACAGAAAGTTTTCCCTGGATCTTTGGGTCTTCATTTCTGAAAGCACTCACATCAGGACAAATTTGATTTATGTGGCTTGGCGTCCATAACTCAGTGGTTTCAGTTTCAGCCACATACATTGGACCTGGCAGGTTCTAGCCATTGTTGCTAAACAACAATGACAACTATAATTAAAAAAAAAAATAGCCAGGTGTTCTGGCAGGCCCCTGTAATCCCAGCTACTCGGGAGGCTAAGGCAAGAGAATCACCTGCGCCCAAGAGTTTGAGGTTGCTGTGAGCTGTGACGCCACAACACTCTACCGAGGGCAACATAGTGAGACTCTGTCTCAAAAAAAATAAAAATAAAATATAAAATAAAATTTCATTTATGTAAATGTGTATGTTTTCCTCTGTTAATTTGCCTTTGTTTTATTTTCAGACTCAGGCCCCCTAGGAAGGTTGAGAAAACTTTCCCTTCCCCCCAGTTCGCTCCATCTCACACGGTTTGTTCGTATGTATCAGAAGGTTATTCTTTCCTCTGAGGCAAGGCCCCTACTTTGTTCTAATCTTTCTCTAGCAGTATTTAGTATTTACCTGGGCTCGGCTAACTCCTTATAAGTACTTAAAGACTAATTTATAGTTAAAGTTATGCTAGTAACAAACATGAGTTTGAAGTAACAAAGAACCGTCTAGAGCAGCCACAGAAACTAAACAGGAAGCCCTGACTGAAGCCATTCCCTGTGCAGAGCTGTAGACCTAGGGGATAGAGTCACAGTGGCCCCTGGTGTGCGTCACCCAGCTCAGCTCCATCATGGGTGATTCCTCACCACTCTGTCCAAGTGGCCATCAGCGACACACAGCAACTGGAAAAGGTAGCCATCCCATTGCTGTTTATTGATCAGGTCTAGAGCCTTTCCAAGCCTCTGGCTCAAGAGCTTCGCAGTCGGCTGGCCTGAGTCTCGCAGCACGCAAAGCCTGCAGTGTGATCAGAAGCAGCAGCACAGGGAGCTCCTGCATTTTGTTAAGCCACCCCTCTCTATGGTCTACTATGCAGAATTTTATATGGACGTTCTGAAACACATGCACACAATCGATTAGACAAAGTCTGTATACATTTTTGTTGTGTAACTGGGGATATTCACTTGACCCGTAGTTCAAATGCCAATCAACAGGCTGTAAATGATTAGTGGATCCTGGGGTCAGGACATTGAGAAACAGGCTGGAGAATGGGCAAAATAGTGATCTGCACCTATCAGGATGTGTTTGGCAGGTAACAGATTCAGAGTGTGCTCGTGACTGTAGTACCTGCCTATGTTGGTGTCGGGGATGGGGTTGGGTGACATCCTCTTTCTGCCTCTCTCTGGAAAAGAATTTCTGGGAAAAAACTGGGGGCCATGGCATCCCAGTTTTCTGCAGCCCTGAAATTATGCCAAAAAGGATTAGCTCATGTGGAAGAAAATGGTGGTGAGAGCTGTAGCCAAACAATTGGACGCCCATCCCTGTAGGAGTCAGGGCTGGGGTACAGCTGACCCCCTTCTCTGAACACTGTAGCAGCGTTTCTCAACCTGTGGGTCACGACCCCTTTGTAACAGTGAAAATGCATCCTTCATATCAGATATTTATATTACGATTCATAACAGTAACAAAATTAGATTTATGAAGTAGCAATGAATATAATTTTGTGGTTGGGGGTCACCACAACATGAAGAACTGTGTTAAAGGGGCGCGACATTAGGAGGCATTAGGAAGGTTGAGAACCACAGCTCTGAAGAAACCAAAATACCTACCTGGAGTCCAGTAGCCTCAGAGAGGACCTGAAGGAATCTGCCTAGATTCCCTCCCCACTGCCAACAGATAGCCAGTTTCTTAGGCAGCGTCTCCCTTCCTCCTGGCTCTTTCTCAAATGAGTGAGTGTGAGTGTCTGCAGCAATGATCCTCAGCCTTGGCTTCATATTAGAATTACTCTGGAAGCTTTAGAAAAGCCTGATGTCTAGGACATCCTCCAGCACAATGAGATCGGAATCTCTGGGGGTGGACCCAGGTATTGGTAGTTTTAAAACTCCCAGGTAATTCCACTGTGTATAGTCACTGAGAATTACTGGCTTTCTACACAGAACTGAGAGAAGGGAAAGGATTTGAAGATAGAGAGAAAAGGGAAGACGTGAAAAGTAGACTTGCTTTTAGACTCGCTTCCAAGAGTCACAGATTGGGTTTATAAGTGATACAAATGAAACAAACAAGTTTTGAATAATGTTTGAATTCAACTTTGAATGTCAACAACACTGGCTTTTAAACACCCAAGTGGGACCACTCCGTGTGACTCAGAATGACAGGAACAGGAAGGACTCTGGTCAAGGTGTTATTAAGAGACTGCAGCACGGTGGAGCAGGGGAAAGGTATGATTAAAACAAAAACTATTTTATGTTTCCCTGAGCTAAGCTGCTTTTTTGGGAGGGAGAGAGATTCTCATTATGTCACCCTTAGTGGAGTGCCGTGGCATCATGGCTCACAACAACCTCAAACTCTTGGCCTTAAGTGATTCTCTTGCCTCAGCCTCCCAAGTAGCTGGGATTACAGGTGCCCACCACAACGCCTGGTTATTTTATTTGTTGTTATTGTTGCAGTTGTTATTGTTGTTTAGCTGGCCCAGGCTGGATTTGAACCCACCAGCCTCAGTGTATGTGGCCGTAGCACCACAGTGCTACGGGTGTAAACCCTGAGCAGAGCTCTGTAATTAAGCTTTCCTATTTTTGCTATATTGGCTGCACCAATACAGGGTGCCCTGCCTGAACCAAATGTTGGTGTAGAGAAAGGGATGGGAATGTTGAAGGAAGAGGCACTAGAAACAGGAGTATAATTGTCCTATAGTGCTGTCTGGCCAAGACAATAGGGTGCCTGGGGGAGCCATGCTTTGTGCTTTTCTGAATCTTAAAGGCAGCTACAGTGCTAATGATGACGTTTTAGTGGGTAGCTTCAGGTGAGCTCTTTGAGGGAAGGCAGGAAGGATGCAGGGATGGTGATGATCAGGAGGCGGCCAGTGATGGTCAGTAGGAGAGATACTGTGTCCCAAGGAACTGTCTGATGATCTAGGAAGAGACATTCTGCTTAGACAAAGGTCCCTGGGCATTCCAGAACCAGAGAATAGCCTCTGATGTGAAATCGAGACGGGAGCAGTGATACTTCACAGATGATGAAGGGGAAGACTGGGATCTTCCTCCTCACATTCTCCTTCCAGCATTCAGATTCTTTCTGGGAGTATTGGCCACGTTCTCAGAGAAAGGGGGATAACAGAATTCTCTTTTATTCTTTAAAACTTTTTGACTCATGATAGACCATATGCTCTGCAAAAAATGTGGAAAATACAAAATGTCTAAAGAAAATTCAACTCTAATTCCACCATCAAAAGATAAATCAAATATCATAATATATAATACCTTCATAGACTTTTCTATATTTGTTTTTTGTTTTGTTTTTTTGAGGCAAAGTCTCACTCTGTTACCCAGGCTAGAGTGTTGTGGCATCAGCCCAGCTCACAGCAACCTCAAACTTCTGGGTTCAAAAGATCCTCTTGTCTCAGCCTCCCGAGTAGCTAGGACTACAGGCACCTTCCATAATGCCCAGCTAATTTTTCAATTTTTAATATACACAGGGTCTCACTATTGCTCAGGGTGGTCTCAAATTTCTGAGCTCAAGGGATCCTCCTGGCTCTGCCTCCCAGTGTGCTAGAATTATAGGCATAAGCCACTGCACCTCTCCAGACTTTTCCTATTTGAATATATGTAATATATATATTTTGCATGATTGGGATTATTCTGTACAGACAGGTGTCTTTTATCCTCCACTTTGGTTGAGTATGTATGTACTTATAACCTTCATTGTTTCAGGTATTAATATAAACCATGTAAGCTTTAAAAGTCTTGTTGTGGGTGTTTTATAAAATTTTAAAAATTTGAGTTGTGTTAATTATATGGTTTTTCATAATAAACATAAGCCCTGCACAAAATAGGAAAACAAACATCATATTATAAAATAAAATTAAGTCATTTTTCCCAGCCTCACACATCTCAAACCTTTCCTTTATTATATTAATATTTGGTTTAAATATTGTATTTTCCCTTAAGGCTATACTGTGAGTAGTTTCTCAGATCATTAAATATTCTTCAGAAAGATGATTTGTGAAATTACATGATATCATATGTTATATATGTGTTAATATGTTTAATATTCCCCTATTTTGGTCATGTGTATTGATTCTCATTAGCTGTTCTTATACATGAAAATGTAATATATAGGTAAAGCTTCTCTGGACAGCCTTGTGTATCTCAGACTATTTCTTTAAGAATCACTAGGTAAGTTGAAAGAATTTTACAACATTCAGTTTTGTTTAAAGAAGAAGATTCTGAGGTGGAGCATGATGGTGATCGGGATGGACGTGTAGCCCATCTCTCCCAAGTCATCAGATGAGAGGGAAGGGACTCTGGATCTTTCCCCACGTGGATTATTGGCATGGATAGACATCTGGAGACATGGCAAATTGGTGGATTGTTGTATTTGAGGTGTAATGCAAAACCACGGACATTACTATAGAGTTTTTCCCCTGTCTAGCCATGCTGGTCGGCAGCTGGCCCCTCCCTCATGGAGGACAGCAGTTCGCAATTCACAAAACCTAATTGATGAAAATTTGGTGAAGTGTGGAATTTCAGTGAATTCTTGCGCGGAGTTTGGCGACCAGAAAGGGTTACTGCTTGGAGCCACAGAGGGCTAGGCAGCCCAAAGGAAAATTGAGGGGAGGGGATCCCACCTGGGAAACAGACATTTTGAATTGTCCGAAATGGCGGACACCTTTTCCCAGATCATCAGGAGTAATTAAACAGATCATACCATCTCTGGTGGGAAATACTGGTGAGGTCTGGCTGTTTAGGCTGTGCCGGGACTGGGGCTCAATATAGAGACTCTGAGCATGGAAATTGCGGAATGGGTCTCCATGCACTGCAGCTGCAGGAGCCACGGAGGCTGGAGCTGTGGCCTGCGGCAGCCAGTCCCTTCCCCATAGCCGATTGCAGTTGCCAGTTAGCAGGAAAATGTGGGAGCAGAGTGGAAAGATTTGCAAAGCGTGGACTCCTGTACCGAGTTTGGAGGTCAGATAGGAGTGCCATCTGGAACAGAGCACCTGAATTGGGGCAACATTTAGGAAACAAACTTTTATAGAAACTCCAAAAATGGCGACCAGCCATAGAGTGGTTACCGTGGTAACAATATAAAGTGTGAATCAGGTATAAGCCTGGGAACCACTCACAGTGCCACCTGGTATCCAGAAAGTATATTGCATTATAAATTAATTCCTACTAAAGTTGACATCTACCTCACACATATAGATGTGCATTTCTATATATATACAAGAATAATATTTTGGAGGTTAGTGCTTTTTTTTTTTTTCTTTCATCCTTTTCTTGGAGGAGCTATTGTTAATTTCTTATTTTTTATTTTTTTATTTTTATTTTTTCTATTTTTAATTTTATTTTTCTTTTTTCTTTCTTCTTTTTTAACTCTTTTACGAACACTACTTTTTTTTTCTTTCTCTCTTTCTCTTCTTCCCTTCTTATGGTTTCTGAGAGTGATTACATCAGATTTTTTAGAGGCTTTTTTCAATTATTTTACAAGTATTATTTTTATTGTAGATTTTGTTTTCTTTTATTTTTTGTTTGTTTTGTTTTGTCTGTATGTCTATGTGTTTCTGACTGTGCTTGCATCTGTGGGCTTATGTCTCTGGTAGCCTTTCTATCTGTTTATTAGTTCATTTGGTCTCAATGTGATTGGTGTTCTGCTAAATCCTCACGTTGGCTATTTTCCCTAACTCCAATTTTCACATCCAACAAGAACAAGGGAGAATGGGGTACGATGGCTGATGGAGCTAGCTTCCAACAGAGGCTCCAGTCCAGAGGGAGAGAGAACAACCAGAAAGAACCCAACAAAGCTGAAGAAGGGGAGCTGAGCTGAGAGATGAGATAGATAATTGCTCGTCTTCCCTGCTGAGGCAAGCTTCGACCCCAAAGAAACTATTTTCAGTACAGATCTCATCCCAAAGAAGTTGTATGGCTGTCCCCTCCCCTAAGAGAGCGGCTTGTTTACTGTGTGATCTCTACTGGTGAGCAATAAAATGAGGCTCTCCTTCTTCACTTCACCGGAGGGAATTGCTGGAAGTTAGGACTCCTTCTCAAGAGAGCCCCTGCTGAGAGTCTAGGAATTCCCTTGTCTGGTAGAAAATTTGAACAAATGTTTTCCTTGCCACCTTGATCCTTCAGTCTACCCCCCGCCCCCAGCCTGGCAGTCTAGAAGTCCAACTCATCCAGAACCCAGATTGTCTGCATTTCTTACATAGTGATGCAGGACAAGGCAGCTCTACAACTGCTGCCTTGGCCCTGGCAGCACTGATGCTATGGCGGATGGAGAAACCAGCTTGCAAAAGGGCCGGACCTGTGCAGAAGACACTGGTGCCTTGCTGTCTGCTCCATGTGCAAATCTGACTGGTCAATATCATGTCAGTTTCCAGGGCCCGAGTCTTCATTGGACAGCTGGCTGTAACTGACGAAGACCCGCCCCTAAGAAGTTCCAGCAAAATAACTCCCTGGGGCTATATAAACCCCTGAGCAGAGAGCTCAGAGGCAGACTTTGGCAGGACTTCGGAGAGAGAACAGCTAAGAAGCAGACCTCGGCTGGACCTCGGAGAGGGAACAGGAAGAACTGCCTGTTCCCCTCCAGAAGCAGACCTCGGCTAGACCTTGGAGAGGGAACAGGAAGAGCTGCCTATTCCCCTCCAAAGCAGACCTTGGCTAGACCTCGGAGAGGGGACAGGAAGAACTGCCTGTTCCCCTCCAGAAGCAGACCTTGACTGGACCTCAGAGAGGGAGCAGGAGAGTTTTCTCCCCTCCTGGGTCCTCTTGCCTGGAGGTTTGGTTTTTCCTCCACTGGTAATTCTTCTTTCCTGTAAATAAATCCTGACTTACCACTACTCCTGTGGTCCGTCGATTCCTTCTTCGAATCATCTGAGACCAAGAACCTGAAATTCTGACATCAGATTTGGCGAGCCAGCCAGGAGAGAAGACATCTGTGGTAAGTCATGGGACCACTTTATTCTATCCTACTTTCCTCTCTAGCTATCCTACTGGAGGTGAATAGATTTAATGCCCACCAGCCTGTAAATGTGGCTGATGTCCAGGTCACCAGCAAGGGGCTGTTGGGGAGAAAACTTTATAATTCCCCTTGGCCTCTGAAAGGAGGCAAGGGGACTGTGAGAAGAATGTGGAACCTATTTTCTTTTTATTCCTTTTCCTTGGTTGAGAGCCGAGTAAGGAGGTAGCACTCAGATGCCCTGGGGTCCCCAGCAATGGTTCTGACCCCAGGACTTGGGAGGGCCTTCAAAATCTCGTGCTCTCCCAGCTTCTGCTATCTTCTCTTCACTTCCATGGTCCCAAATTTTGTCTAGTTTTCTCTGTAGACCTCTTCTAGTTCTCTTCCTCTCCTCAATAGTATCTATGCTTTGTTTTAATATAGGCAAGAATTGTGTATATAGTTAATTTTGTAAGGATATTCGTAGATGTTCTAAGGGGGCTTTGAATGTTGTAGGTGGGTTTAGAGAGATTTTCATTGATGTTTTTATGTCCATAAAAACACAAGAGCTGACCCTGTTAGAGAAAAGTCAGTTCCAAATGAGGGGCGAAATGACTTCCCTCTGCAGGGTAACCAGAGGCCTGGGAAGGGCCCTGAA
>CAUYRH010099718.1:0-10247 GCA_963574655.1 Perodicticus potto | reverse complement strand
GCACTCTATCCAGGGTGACAGCTTGAGGCTCTGTCTCAAAAAAAAAAAAAAATAATAATAATACCAAATCAATTGTCCTAGTCAGCACCCAGTCTCAAGTGGGAGAGTTCAAAAGGTCTCCAGAAACTACATATCAGGGGTCTGCAGGCAGCTCAAGTATGACTTGCTCCAGTGCTCCTTGGAGTCAGAAGGGGCCACCCAGCTAATGAATTAGGGGCTGGTATAATATTATGCCCATATCCTGTGGTTGTTCCAAATACCAATTAATGATGTGTGAAATATTTAACACAGTTCCTAAAAGAAGTAAACATAGGCCAGACATGGTGGCTCACACCTATAATCCTAGCACTCTGGGAGGCTGAGGTGAGTGGATTGCTTGAACTCACAAGTTCAAGACCAGCCTGTGTAAAAGCAAGATTCCCATCTCTACTAAAAATAGAAAAACTGAGACAAGAGCATCACATAAGTCCAAGAGTTGGAGGTTGCTGTGAGCTATGATGCCACAGCACTCTACCCAGTGCAACAGCTTGAGACTCCGGCTCAAAAAAAAAAAAAAAAAAAACAGTAAACATAGAATGACCAGCAATAACACTTCTGAGTATACATCCAAAAGAATTGAAGGCAGGGACTCAAGCAGATATTGGCACACCCATGTTCACAGCAGCATGACTTACAATGTCCAAAAGGTGAAAATAACCCAAGTGTCCATCAATGGATGAATGAATGACTAAACACAGCATGGTATGCTTATACAATGGAATATCATTCACCCTTACAAAGCAAAGATATTCTAGGCTAGGCTTGTTGGGTCATGCCTGTAATCTCAGTGTTTTGAGAGGTGAGGATTGCTTGAAGCCAGGAGTTTGAGGCCTGGAGCACACACTGTGGCTCCCTCTAACTCCCCTGTCTAAACTGCCCCTGGCTTAGAGATGTTCTGGAGGCTATGTTTGGGACTGCCTGACCCTCCAGGCCCGGACAACCAGAACCTGTAATCAAGAGGGAGCCAGCCCTCCTCTCTGCTGGGCCTCAGATGGATCCATGGGATGAGTGGCCTCTTTGGCTGGAGCTTGCAAGACAGAGACTGGTTGCACCCACTAGGTTATAAGGTCACCTCATCAGTCCACCCCTGGCCATGTGGAGAAGCTAGATGCCTTGAAGGGCAGAGGAAGCCCAGGTTACCCACTTTAACCTGTCACCGGCGTTCCCTCACCAGGCCTTTCTCCAATGGCGGTCTAGGATGGAAACAGCTGGTATCCCTGGGAAAGCCTCTATTGCCAGAACCCCAGGTGAACAGGTGGCCTTAGGAGCGGGTTGGAAGAGGGGCGCGGTGAGCACAGCTCACGACTCTCATTCCCACCAGGGGGCACCCTCGAGCAGCAGGGCAGTAGGTCCCAGAGCCTTGGAGTTCATGGTCACAGTCACCCTCTTCTGCCACAACACCCTGGCTGTCTTACCCTCCCTTTATCGTCACCTCATTCCACCCTCACCTGGCTCCAGGATCCCCGTGGCCATGTGGTTACACATGAAAAGCCTGCTGGGCCAGCTCAAGGGGCCTTCAAGTTGCCCTGGGCAGGTGCTAGCGCCCAAAGCTCTCCTGCCATGCCTGGGGCTGGGGCTGGGACTGGGCCAGGGTGGGGGGTCCGCCTTGCACTGGGGATGTGCAGCAAGGGGCGTTGGCTCAGGAGTCGCCGTCTGGCGTAGAGAAAGAAGACAGAAGCGCAGCGGCAGTTTTCTGTACAGGAAGTTGGATTATACATTTTAGTAATGGGCCAGAGAAATGAGGCATGGGGCAAAACAGTGCAGGGACCACAGGGAGAATAAAAGATCAAGAGCTAGGGTTTGGCGTAAATCTTACAAAGTGTATAAAGTATCTGTTTCTCTACAATAACAAAACCAAAGGCTACAAGAGCAGTTGTATATACAAAACACGGAGATATTGCTTCACTGGCAAACAGGTTCCAGATCAGACAGGGAGACAAGACAGAGGAGTGGGGGTGGAGAGGGCTGAAGGGGCGCGCTGCGTGCAAGAGGGCAAGACAGGGACTGGCTTCTCCCAGCGACAATCTACGGGCGGGGCTGGGGTCGCACGCACAGAGGTTGGAGGCCTGCGCGCTAGCTGTGCGTAGAGGAGCGGGCAGCCAGTAGCCAAGAGCTAAGAGAGTCCGCCTGCGCCGGCCCCAGCTGCCTGGCTCTTCCGGCTTCAGCTCTGAGCGGGATTCTGGGTAGGGATGGCCAGCCAGTGAGGTCAGCTGGCCAGAGAAGGAGGAAGGCAATCGTTCCTTGGAGTCTGCCGAGGAAAACAGGAGAAGCGGCCCCATCTGCCCGCCCTCCTTGCCTCTAACTGGGCTTGTCCATCTCGCTGCCCTCCCAGCCTGGCAAGATGTCTGCGGGGACCCGAGTTGAGTGGGCACAGCAAGCCAGGGCTTCTAGCTTCCCCTCGCAGGATAGGAGGTGCCACTGACTCCTGCTCTTCCTGGGCCCCAGCCGGCCATGTGGCGCTCACTGAGAGGGCGGGAGCGAGCTGGTCACAGAGGGACAACGGGGAGGGGCTGGGAGGACAGCATGGTGGGGGCAGGCCGAGGACGTGCACGCACGCTGGGCGGAGGCTGGGGCGGTCACAGATTCTGGCAGCACTGCAGCTTGTTGGCTTTCTGTCCGTCGGTGGTAGGTGGCACGCTGATGTCCACCACGTTGTTGCCAGGGGACTCGTCGTGGGCTGCACGGTCGGCAATCTGCTTTTGGGACACAATTCGGTAGATCTCTGCCAGAGCAGGGAAGGAGATACCAGGTGAGTGAGCCTCATGACCTGCCCACCCATGGTGACCACATCCCTGCAGGACTTTGTGGAGTCTCCCCAAGGGTCCCTAGGGTACATACATCATAGAAAACAAAGATAGGGGCCGAACTCCAGGGGCCACCACCCACTTGCCTATGGTGGACTATGCACTCAGTAAGGACAGAACCATCTGGCTATCTGGTAATAGCCAGGTCTGCCTCTTGTTTATTAAGATTAGAGGCTCCCTCCTCCCTCAGTAGTAAACTCCAGGATGCCAAGGGGCTCAGGGCTACTGCAGCACCTGCCTCCCCTTCTGGTCCTGCCTGGCTGTTTGGTTGTGGAGCCCAAGATGGGACTGGGGCAAGGGGGTCTCTGTCCTGCATGCTAGCAAGGTCTGGATCTGGCCTGAGCTTGGAGAGGATGCCATGCCTGGTCATGTGTCCGGAAAAAATAGCAGGTTTAAGAAATGAAGGTTCAGGGGCTGCATTCTGAACTGAGAGGCTGGTGCCCTCCCCAGGCCCACCCAGGCCCTGTGACCACCTGTGAGGATGTTCTTGAATGCTTCTTCTACGTTGGTGGAATCCAAAGCTGAAGTCTCAATGAAGGACAAGTTGTTCTTTTCTGGAACAGAAAATACTGCTCAGGTGAGTGAGGAAGTGGGGTTGTATGGTGTCTGGCTCCCCTCCCTCTTTCTTGGGGATGCCACCTGCCCACTTGCCAGGCCCAGGAATGAAAGACCACTCTTGAAGGAGGGGAGGCTGGCACTGTGGCCAGGGGCCCTCGCACTGTGGGGGTGCCTCCTGCTTTCCAGATGCTTCTCTGATGCCTCAGTCTCCACCCTGTTCTCAGAGGCCCAGCTGGACCCACCTGCAAAGGCGCGGGCCTCGTCGGTAGGCACAGCTCGCAGGTGGCGCAGGTCACTTTTGTTGCCCACCAGCATGATGACGATGTTGCTGTCAGCATGGTCCCGAAGCTCCTTCAGCCAGCGCTCCACGTTCTCATAGGTCAGGTGTTTGGCGATGTCATACACCAGCAGGGCACCCACAGCACCGCGGTAGTACCTGCAGGGCAGGATCCTGTGAGCTGCTCTGGGCCTGGACCCCCTCTGGGGCCATGTACAGCAGCAGCCTCGTTGGAAGGCAGCACACACATCATGCATAGGGTCCAACTGAGGGGTGCCCATCGTGGCCTTAAGGGACAGATGTGATCAGAGGCCCCAGGTCTGCTCCCTAGATCCATCTCTGAAATGTGGGGGCCTAAGGAGGGAGCTAGGGGGAAAAGGAACCAGCAACCACCCAGACAAAAGGCCACTGCTGGGCAGAGAACCAAATCCCCCTGCCCCACCTCATGCAGAGCCAGCTACAGGCCGTCAAGGAGATGGATGGACATACACCCACCAGAAAGCTGAAGGGGACAGGGAGGGGGTCCAGGAGACAGCTAGGTGGTGGACTGACCCGGCTGGGGAATGGCTGGGGACTGGGAGGGGTCCAGAAAGAGGCAGCTTGAGTGGGTCCTGATGGCTGGCAGGCCTCAGGGAGACACACTGGGGCCCAGGTCCAGGTGAGAGGACAGAGTGAGCATGAAGGCAGAGAGGAAAGAGGAAGGCTGCCAGGCAGGGATGGGAGCAATAGGATGATACTCAGGGATACCCTAATGCCCCAGTGTGGACAAGGCTGGGCATGGTTCTGCTTGAGGTTCCCACATCTCCTGGGGGCTCTGAGGCTGGGGTCTCTCCACCCTCCACTCTCCTGCCATTGCCTCATCTACCTAACTCCTACATGTCCTTCAAGCCCACACACCCACGTCCCCACTCAGCAGGGCCCCAGCTGCCCAACACGCACGCAGAGGTGATGGCGCGGTAGCGCTCCTGGCCGGCTGTGTCCCAGATCTGGGCCTTGATGGTCTTGCCGTCCACCTGGATGCTGCGGGTGGCGAACTCCACTCCAATGGTGCTCTTGCTCTCCAGGTTGAACTCGTTGCGGGTAAAGCGTGACAGGAGGTTGCTCTTGCCCACGCCTGAGTCCCCAATGAGCACCACTGATGGAGGAAAGGGGGGAAGGGGAAGATCTGTGAGTCCCCATATGCCACCCACAGAAGCTTCCTAGTGGCTTCCTGGGTGCTGTGTGAATGTGGCAGCCAAGGATGCAGAGGAGCCCACAGGAACTATGGTCCCTGGTGCAGAAGTGAATGGAAGCTCCTGCCTTCCAGGAACAGCCACTGTGGATGGCATAACACTCCCACCTGTCTCTGGTCCTTAGAACAGGGCTGTCCCTGCTGGGGCACAGGGACCTCAACATTCTAGCAGGAGTGGTTTATGATTCATCAACTCCTAAGCCTCTACCTGCAGCCTGGTGGCTGGGAAGCAGGGTACAGCCCAAGAAAGCTCCAGTGCTTAGTGATCTTAGGCAAATCAGTTAACCTCTCAGGGCTGCCTTTTTTGAAAGTGAGAACAGGAAGGCAGTAGCAGCAGCCATTCCAGGAGGAGGAAGGGAGAGCATGTATCGCTGTGACCTAGTCAGCATGTAGCACTCAGGAAGGGACACAAGTGGCCACGTGTCGCTATTACTGTAGTGGTTTTGGCCAGAATGTGGGAAGGGTCAGTGTTCTTCCAGGTTCTTACCTATGAGGGTCTGACAGGCAATGAGGAGCTATACCTCGTACCCATGCCCTCAACCCTCCACCCAAATGCACATTCAGTTCCACCACAGTGTCTGGTGATGAATAAGAAAGTGCCCTCTGGGGTATAGAGGGGACAGAGCATGCCATCAACTCCTACCATCCCTGTCCACTGCCCTGCTGACTTGGTGCAAGGGGAGGGCACACACAGGTATGTGCTGCCTTCCTCAGTCCCCACCTGTGAGCTGGCCTGACTGGGGAGAGACAGTTTCCACTCAGCCCAGCCCACACCTGCCGTGGGCCAGAGCAGCTCACCAAGACACAAAGCCTTGCTCAGGAGGGCAGGCAGAGTAACAGGGCTGGGAAGGAGATAAGGGATTGTGGGCAACAGTCCCAGCTGAATGCCATCAGAAACAAGAACCCTCTGACCAGCATAGGCTGGTTAGGCTGGGGGCGTCCCCACCGCCCATAAAGCCATTTCCTGCCCCAACCTTGGAAGCACTGCCTTTGGGGTGCCAGCTGCCCAGGTTTTGGGGTGGTAGAGCATACCATGCAGAGGAGACTGGTATGTGCAAACGCACAGGTGTGTATGTACCCAAGTGCACATGGTGTAGATGAAATGACAGCTGCAGCCAACCACATGCCCTAGCCAGACATGGACCTTGGGCCATGGGACCTAAGAGGGTAAGTCTGCCTGATGGCTTGATCATCCATGTCCCTGAGGAAGGGCATCCACTGAGGCTTAGGCTTCCCCATCCTGGGCAGAGATGGGCGGAGCTGGCCCTCTTGAGCTCGAGAAGGTACAGGCAGTCACAGTGAACCCAGGCTCCACTGAGAATCCTGCCCCACTGAGGGAACCAGGGTCAGAGCCCACCATACCATTGGCCACACTGTGCTGCTCTGTTAACAAACTCAGGATTCTCTCTTTAGGAAAGATTACCTCCTGACCTTACTCCGTTCCAGGCACCTATTGATTCTCTCCTTTCTAGACTTCCAAACCCCTAAAAGGTGTTCTCTGTCCTCTCAGCCCTCAGAACCCAAACCGAGCATCATTTCCCCACCAAGGTAAGCCTCAGCCCCTGGAACCCACGCAGCTGGTGCCCAGTGGCCTTCCTCCTTCCTGCCACTCTTTCCTCTCCTCTCCTGCCTTCAGGGACCACACGCCCCCATCTCCCCTGGAAGTTATCACTAGACCTGCAAACAGCAGGGAGCCTTAGGACAGGCCACTCTGTCCACATCTGGTCCCTGGGTGACTCTGTCTGGGCTTGAGGCTGCAAATACTGACCGTGGGCTGGCAAATCCTATATGTACCTCTCTCCCCAGAGGCCCAAACTGGTGTGCTACCTCCTCCATGTCTCCTTGGGGGACCTAGGCCCCTCAAAGGCAGCACAGCAGAGCTGCAGTCCTGACTGCTCCCTGACTTGCCCAACCAGCCTCTACCCACCTTCTCTATCTGCAGTTAATGGCAGCCTTGTCCTTCCAGTACTCAGGCCAGAAACTGGGAGTCACCCGCAACTCCTCTTTCACATCCCAGAGCTGATCTTTCAGCATCTTCAAAACTGATCCAGAGCTGGTCGCAGTGGTTTACCCCTGTAATCCTAGCACTCTGGGAGGCTTAGGTGGGTGGATTAATTGAGCTCAGGAGTTTGAGACCAGCCCGAATAAGAGTGAGACCCCATCTCAACTAAAAATAGAAAAACTAGCCAAGTGTTGTGGTGGGCACCTGTAGTCCCAGCTACTCAGGAGGCTGAGGCAAGAGAATTGCTTAAGTTCAAGAGTTTGAGGTTGCTGTGAGCTGTGATGCCATGGCACTCTACCAAGGGCAATGTAGTGAGACTGTCTCAAGAAAAAAAAGCTGATCCAGGAGAAAAGAGGCTGAGGAGTGCCCTAGGGGCTGGAGATCTATTTCTTGATCCATGTGTGGGTTTGTGTTCAGCTGGTAAAAATTCACTAACTATACACTTACATGCAGTATACACTCCTGTCTGAATGTAACTCTGGTGAAAAGTTGTCTATATCTTATTATCTTTGCTGTCCCCACCTTTGGCCAGACCACCATCCTCTCTCCCTGGGTTACTGTGCCACCTTTCTCCCTGGGGACCCCATGTTCACTGTCATCCCAACCAAAAGCCTGTCCTCTCCACAGCAGCCAGAGGACACCTGTGAGCACCTAAGTCTAGTCCCATCCCCCCTCTGCCCATAAGCCTTCCCTGACTCCCACTGCCCTTGGGAAAAAGTCCAAGTCCTCCCCACATTCCAGAAGGTCCTGCACCACCTGCCCTGCCATTTTCCTATTGTCCCCTCCTCCCTCTCTGACCCTGGATCACTCTCCAGCCACACGGGGCTATCCTTGCTAGTCCTCCTGCCTCAGGGCCTTTGCACAAGCTGTACCCGCTGCCTGGAACACTCTTCCCCGGGCACCCATCTGACTCCTCCCTCATCTCCTTTGTAGGGTCCCTAAGATGCCACTCTGGTAGGGAGGCCCTGGTTGCCATCCTACTAAAACCCCACCACCCAGCCTTCCTCATTCCTGGCTTTTCCCCCCACTATTCTTGCCACCTTCTCCCTTGTCAGGTTTCATGTATTTACTTTTTTGCCAGTCTGACCTATGGGCAGGAATAAGGCCCCGGCTTGGTGCCTGGCACACAATAAGCACCCAACAAATGTCTGTCAAATGAACAAATAAATGCCAAAGTGACTCGCAGAGCCTCCCAGACCTACCCCCCAGACACACACATTTGGAGGGTGCCCAGGTCACCACTCTTGGGCCACAGTGGAGGGAAGATCAGGCAGCCCCCACCACCCAGCCTCCACCCTCTCTGGCTGGCTGCTTTAGAGCCAAGAATAACAAGAACACAAAGAACATTTAATGAGTCTGTGCTGAGAAAGTTCTTGGTGCATCATTTTGTGGAAGTCTCATGTAGCCCATTTTACAGATGAGGAAACTGAAGCTCAGATTGGAGAACGACCAGTCCAAGATACACAGGGTGGGAGGGCAGAGAAGGGATCTGAGCTTCTGTAATATTTGCAGACTGGCTCCCCCAGCCTAACTGTGCCCACCAAGCAAGCAGTGACTTGTCCAGGGCCAACTGCTTGGGAAGTAGCAGATCTTCTGGGTCTAGGATCTAAGCTTTGCTTCTCCCAACTCACCCCCTCACCTGCTGTCCTCCCCCACCTCAGCATATCGCTGGAAGGTCACATGTGGGACACATGTAAATATTGTTATTCCCATGAAACAGTTGGGGACACTCAACTCAAAGTATCTAAGTCCCTAGCCCAACGTCACCCAATGAGAATGGGGGAGACTAGAGCAGGATAAAGGTCGACCAGCCACTGCCCAGGTGAACAGCTAAAAGGCTGTGTTGCCCGGGAAGAGTGCCCAATGCAGACAGGTAGGCAGTGAGCCAGCAGTTGGGCTTGCCTCACGCACAGGCTGAGGATGAACATGGCATTGTTGAGGACACAAAATAATCTGTTGTCTTAGCGGAAGAAAAGGCCCTTCGGGACACAACTCCCAGCATTTCCACAGAAGTTGGTGGCTTCACTGGCCAGGAAATGGCCTCCTAGACACACCACTTGGCTTGCAGAGCAGGCAAGTCCACTTGGCAAAAACAGAGCTGGCAGCTCTCAGAGTTCTGGGTGCTCTCATCTGCCCCATGACTAGTGTGATGCCCCTGGGACCCAGACCCCAGTCTCAAGCAGACTGAGTGGACATGCAGGGGCTATGTCCTCAGTTCAGGCAGCCCCAGGGCCCCGCCACTCCTCTGAACTGGCACCAGTGGGCACCTTTGCCTCAGCCATTCTCTGCTGAGAGGTGTTCAGAACTGGGCCACACAAGAGGTCCCCATTCTAAATGGAGAAGATGGCATGTCTGGGTCCCCAAATAGCAACTGAACAATAGGCCTGGTGTGGCCCTGCCCAGGCTACAGGGCTGGGAGCTGCCATGTTCCCTGGACCAGCAGCCACTCCTTGACCAGGGGTGGATACAACCTAGAAGACAGGGCCTGGACTCCCCGCAGCCAGTTTCCTACATGAGCTATGTCCCCTGGGGTCAGGGGCTCCAGGGAAGGGCCTAGGAGAACCTCAGTGGCCCTTGGGGACACAGCTGCTCCCACATGGACTCACAGCCCAGTGTCCATCTGAGGAAAACTCAGGGATACCACTGGGGCTCATTGGACAGGCTGGGAAAATGGCCCATGGCTGAAAGGATAAAATGTTAGGAAGATAAATATGAGGATCTATAATTAGGTACAAATAAATAATCTCATTCCCAGGGGAGGTAGAGACTGTTCAGGGAGAAAAACAAATGTTGCATGAGGGTTCACCCAGAAGATCTACTGGCCTTGGTCACTGAGGTCAAGGGAGCCAACGGGTGATGTGGCTGCTGAAAAAACAAGGCAGTGGCAAGAGGGTGGCACAGAGGGCAGCCAGTGTCCTAAGCAAGGTGGTGTGGCCTATCCCTGGCAATAAAACCCAGGGACATGGAGAATGGCAGAGCAGTGGGGCCAGCTAGAGTAGGGCAGGAGGATCGCTATCCTCTCAACTCCTGGGGGGCTCTCCAGGTGGCAAGGATGGAGATCCACCTGGTGACAAAGTTGGCCCTTGTCATCACTTCTGGTACAGTTGTGACTTGGACATCTCTCCCAAGGCCAGCCTGTTGTCCTGGTTGGGGGAGGGTGGACAGGCCCAGGGAGGACCCCTGCAGGCCCTGGGCCCTCAGGAGGGAGAGGCTCACAATGCATTTGTGCCCTTGCACTCACATTTCCATTAGCCCACTGCATGGCAAGCAATATGACAGTAGGGCCTGCCTGCTATTTCCCTCTCTCCCTCACTTCCTTTTTTTTTTTTTTTTTTT
>CAUYRH010099716.1:0-18145 GCA_963574655.1 Perodicticus potto | reverse complement strand
CTGAGCCCCTCTGAGACTCGGTTTCTTCACCAATAAAATGGGTGAGGTAAAACTGAGAGGGCTTCTATGGAAGTAAATAAAGCATTAACACCTCCCTACTCTGCATCAAGGTCCACTTTCCACCTTTTCATAACCCCTCATGCATTGTGTTCAGCAAACTCATAGGACTTTAACAGACAGACACTGTCACCTTCCTTCTCTCTCTCTTGAAATGCAAGGGAGGATGGAGTAGAGTCACAAGACCGCAGAACCAAACCAAGCACAGCGGGAGACCAGGACACACGGCCCTTCAACGAGCTGCAGGTGGATTTCATCCCCGGCCACTGCCTTCATTCCATCCACTGGAAACAAAGGGGCCCCCGAGGCTGCGACTGTCTGTCTAGCTACCTCTCTGGGCACCCCGGGAGTGCAGGCAGCCCCTGCTCCTTTACCACAAGCTGGACACTGCTGTCCTGTACAACAACCCCAAAGCACGGAACCCCAAGCCCCACAGGGCTGTGAAACGGTCTCCACGGTGGCCTGAGAGTTACTCTTCACAGTGAAAATGTCTAACAATTTAGACATTAAAACATGGGGGAAAGCAAACATGGGAGAAGATGTTAAGAATAAAAAGTCATCGTGATGGCTCTCGAATTGATCAGGCTCTCTGGACTGACTCTGAGGCTCTCCAGGTTAAAAGTCAAACCACGAACAGCAGCAGTGAAATTTCACTTCAGTCTAAACCACTTCAGTCTGTGGGGTGATTTTTCCATTATTTCAGCAATCATCTCTCTCTCTCTCTCTCTCTCTCTCTCTCTCTCTCTCTCTCTCACACACACACACACACACACACGTGAGCGCCCCCCAAGAGTCAGAAACTCCCCGGAAACGTAGCAGCTTCGCGGGTCCTCAGATTCTTCCAGCTTTTGGGGATCTGAACTTGGTTTTTGCTTGAAATTAACCAGATTAAAAATAATCTGATTTCAGTGCGAAGGACAAGGATAACAGCAGCCAAGTTGAAGGTGAACCTCGTCTCCTTCCGCGGGTGGTCCCGGAAGTCATCCGCGGGCACCCCTCGGCCCAGGACGCCGGCCACGCTGCCTTGGGATGCCTCCCTCGGACTCGCTCCTCGGAGCCTTCGGAAAGGGGACTCGAGGCAGCGCTGGGCGGGCCGCCTCCTCCCTCCCCGAGACCCTTCCTCCGGACGCAGAGTCCCCCGCAGAGTCCCCCGGCGTGGCGGGCGGGAGGGGAGGGGGCGCTGAGGACGCGGGGGGGGGGCACAGTGGAAGTGGTGACGGGAGGGACCGTTCCTCGAGGGGTTTGTAGCGGCGCCGATCCCGCGTCCCACTCCCACGCTGAGTCCTAAGCTGGTCCTCAAGAAAGCGTCCGCGCCGCTCGCCTCGGCCCCAGCTGGCCCTCAACTGCTGTGCGGGGACACTGAGCTCCACCTGAGCCGAAGGAATCAATAAACAGTTGCTTTCCGCCCTTCGCCTCTGGCTTGTTCTAATGAGGTTAAATGGGGTCTGAGGCTCGGGCTCGGGGGGACGGCGAGACGGGACAGGGCAGAAGGACCCACGCCTCTGAGACCCCCGCGAGGCGCGGGCTCACCCTGTCCCTCCCGGCCCGGCCGGCTCGGCACGCGGCTCCCCGCAGTCCCGGCGCTCCGCTGTCTCCCCCCAGCGGCCGTGCGCGCGTCGCCGAGGGAGCGGGCGGCGGGGGCGGCTCGGCGCAGGCAGGCCGGCGGCTCCGCCCCGCGCCCCCCTCCCGGCCGGCAGTGCCGCCCCCTCCGCGCCGCGCTCTGCTCAGACGGAGCAGCCGCCTCTGCAATGTCAGCAGCCGCAGCGGCCCGGGCCCCGCGGTAGCCGCCAGCGCGGCACGGCCCGGCAGGCTCCCCAGGCGACAGCCCGCGGCCACCTCGCTGCCTCCGGGGCGCACGGGCGGCTCTGCGCGCCCCGGCGCGGCGCCCGGACTCGGGTCCAGCGCGGCCAGCGCCGCGCACAAAGGACAGCGGACACCGGCACTCCGGGGACTGTGCCCAGGGATCAGCTGGAGGACCCGCAGCCGCGCCGCGGCTCCTCCACTCCTGCCCTCCCTGGGCAGCCGGCGCCGGAGCGGGCCCCGGTATATGACACGGCGACACAGCAGCTGGCGAGCGCGTGTGCTGCCCGCTCCGCTGCGCCACGGCCGCCGGCGCCCGGGGTGGCCCGCGCCGCGCCCCGCTGAGCGGTCGCCAGTCGCCGTTATCTCGCGTCCCCCGCGCCCAGGCTCGCGGGCTCCGGGGGAGAAGCCGGGGGTAGCCCCCCGCCGGCACCAAGCCTAAAATGGCCACACTGCTCCGCAAAATCGGGCTCATCCGCCTGCACAACCGGGACACCGAGGACCCCAAGCACCACCACAACCACCGCGGCGGCGGCGGCCAGCAGAGCGCGTCGCTGCGCGGCAAGGGCGGCGCCAAGAGCGGCGGCCACAAGCAGCAGCAGCAGCAGCAGCAGCAGCACCCCGGGGGCGCGGGCGACGCGAGCCCGGGGCCCGGCAAGACCAAGAGCAAGCGCGCGGCGGAGCTGGCCTCGCGCGACAAGCCGCCGCAGCCGGCGGGGGCTGCGGGCGCTGCGGGCGCCGGGGGCCCCCGGGAGCGGGCGCCGGGCGCCAGGGCGGGGCCGGGCCCCGCGGCGGCGGCGGCGGCGGCGGCGGGCGGCAGCCTGGTGCCCGCGGCGCGCCAGCAGCACTGCACGCAGGTGCGCAGCCGGCGGCTCATGAAGGAGCTGCAGGACATCGCGCGCCTCAGCGACCGCTTCATCTCCGTGGAGCTGGTGGACGAGAGCCTGTTCGACTGGAACGTGAAGCTGCACCAGGTGGACAAGGACTCGGTGCTGTGGCAGGACATGAAGGAGACCAACACCGAGTTCATCCTGCTGAACCTCACCTTCCCCGACAACTTCCCCTTCTCTCCGCCCTTCATGCGGGTGCTCAGCCCGCGCCTGGAGAACGGCTACGTGCTGGACGGAGGCGCCATCTGCATGGAGCTGCTCACGCCGCGCGGCTGGTCCAGCGCCTACACCGTGGAGGCCGTCATGCGCCAGTTCGCCGCCAGCCTGGTCAAGGGCCAGGTAAGCCGGGGCGGGGGCCGCTCAGCCCCGGTGGGGAAGGCGCCCCGGGACGCCTCCGCTTCCCTGCCCTGAGCGTCTCCGGTCCCCACCTCCCGTCCTGTCTCTCTGTGCCGCCTGACTCTGGTCTCTAGTTGTTCGTTCCCCCCAGGTCCCCCTGTAAGTCTCTCTCGCGCTCGCTTCTCCTCCTCTTCTCTCGAGTCCCATCCCCTCCCGCTTCTCCGGGACCCCTTCTTCCCTTCACTCTTCCCTGTCTCCCTCCTCCCACCCCTTTCCTTTTCCCTTCCCACTGCCCTGTCTCCTGGCTCCTCTCTGCTTATCAGTTTCTCTTCTCCTAGCCCTATAATCGCTATGAAACTGCTAACTTTTCTCGGACCTCGGGGTCTTAGTGTGCAACCCAGCTTACTCTCCCCCGCCCCCTCCAACCCCCACACACGAGGGATCACTCTGCAGACATCGGGGGGGAGGGTCTGCGGGAGGGCACCCCCAAGAGAGGCCGCTGCCCGGGGGAGGACTGTTCCCCGCTTCCTCCTTCTCAGCAGCATCTCCTGGAAAGGTGAAGATTTTGCTCTTGAGAAATCTCTCTGGGGAGACAGAGGTGTGGTTGGAGCTCCTTAAGTAACAAGACCAGACTCCATCAAGGAAATGCCTGTTCTCCCCGTCCAGCACCCCCTCCCGCCTGGCACCAGCCCGGACCCCCACCTCTGGGGCAGAAGTTCCACCTCTTGGTCTCTTTCAAACCTTGTCTCTTCCTTTTGTTTCCTCGCCCCCCACCCCCAGCGGTTAAATCCCCCGTTTTCAGAGCTAAAGATTTTAATGAGATTCTGAAACAAGGGCCAAGCGGGTCACCTGCCCTCTCACCTATTGCACCATTGGGCAGCTTCACTGCAAAGAAGCCCCAGAGGACCGAAGGACAGGGAGGGAGGGAGTCTCTCAAGACAGGGCCCCTGGCTGCTGGGAGGACGGCGTGCTGCTGTCTTCCCCTGTCATATGCTCCTGAGCACGTTCAGGTTATTAAACATTATTTAATAAAATTATATTATTTTATGGGTGTCTTTTAGATTTATGAAAAAATAATTGTTTACTGTAAAAGACCCTGAATGACCTCAGTTTGATCTTTCTCCCAGCAGCCTATCAGAAGCCCCTGGCTGTCTATGTCCCTTTCCCTAAAGGAGCTTTCACACGAATCAAATAAGGCTTGTTTTGCCAATTTCACTAGAGGTAGAGCCCCTGGGATTCCAAACAAATAGCATCCTGACTCCAGCAGAGAAGGTCACTTAATTCTGGAACTATCCTTCTAGTCTCATCTTTTCTAGGGTTTAAGTTCCACATACACCTTGAGTTAGGAAGAGTGTGCACATAATGGCTCTAGAAAAACATCTTCCACTGAGAAAGGTTATATACTTTAAACGCCAGAGGTCCGTTCTTAATCCTTACAGTAAACATTGGCTCTGATGTAAGGTGTGCGTGGTTGAATACAAGCCATGGTGGGGGGTGGGGAGCGATTTCAGTTTATTTTTGAAACAGTATTTATACAAACAATGTAGAAAGATATTCCACAGAAATGCCTCAGTTATTTGTTTCTTAAATCATTGGTATCAGAACTCTGTGGAACAGTCTGCTTCTGTTTTTCATTATTTACCATGAAGATGACATTAGGGATCAGGAAAAGGAATATAATATTGTCTTATAGGCTCACAGAATCATATTTTTGATTTGTAAGAGATCTTGGAGGTCACTTGGACCACCATCTTTATTTTTAAAAATGCAAGAAAATTCAGCTTTCAAATGAGAAATGAGGAGGGCTTCTTCACCCCCCAAAGGGAGGAGAGAGAGATGTCTTATTAAAAGCTTTCTATTTTTACACTAATGCTATAATAATAGTAGTTCCATTGGTGCCTATAGGCATCTACTAAAACAGACAGGTCCTTGTGTGTACATTCCTTTTTTTTTTTTTTTTGTAATGAAAATTGAGAGCCTTTCATGCAGTTTGCAAGTTAGAGACTTATTATTGAAAATAATTATACACATTTTTATTTCTTAATTTGATGAAATCATAATTGAATTGAGTGCCTTCCAGTTAGGCTACTATGTTATCTTATCTACTCAGTATTAGAAATGAAAGTAAAAACATCTTTTAAAATACCAATTCAGTTTCTTTTGCATTTTCTGTGCTGGTCCCAACATACAGCTCTCAGAGAGACTGAGTAAATATCTGGCCCTTGTTATTCAAATCTCTTGCATATTTATAATTGCTTCAAATTAAATTAATGTACAAATTTCTTATATGATACAGTCTATGTAGAAATAGTGACATGCACATTTTTCCCATTTGCCCGTGGAATAGTAATAGTAATGTACAGTGCACATGAAATATTCAAATGCAGTGAAAGAACTGAAGAAATGAACAGTCATTAATGTTTTAGGATTCCGTGCATGGAAGGATTCTGGTAGTGTTTCAGGTAACCTGAGCATTACTGGGCCTTTGTGTACTTTTATGAATTCAGGTCGTTCAGAGCACATATAATAGTTACCAAATTATTTCCATAGTTAAAAGTAGTATTTTAACTTTGGGACAGTAATCAAAATACCTGATGAAGTATTCAAAGAGAACTGGGACTGCTACCAAACCAATAATTACTTCACAATAAAGAGTATGGATTTCTTTCTCAGCATTCATTTTCCTAAGCTACAAAGTTAGAAAATGCTTGTTTGCTTCCTTCATAGAGGAAAACACTCACTGCTCAGTTTAACTTTCTGAATCAAGGATGTACTATTCCTGTACCTGTAGAGAAATCATAAAATAATTCTAAGAGTTTCATGAATAATATTATAAAAAACATCTGCTTAACAGATTTGTGCACAAAACAAAAGGTTTAGTTTTATTGCATGAAATGATCAGTTCAGTCATTTCCTGAGGCTTTTCACCGACTGAATATCTGGCCTGTGTTATCCAAATTTCTTGACTATTTATGAATTGTTTTAAAGTAAGTTAATGTATAAATTTCTTATATGACATAGTGTGTTGAGAAATAGTGCTGTCCTATTTGCCCCATGTGTCATTATTAAACTATCTTTTGAGTAAACAGAGGTGTTTTAGGTAGCCCTTTTAGTTCTCTACAAATCGAATTTCAAAATTTAAAATTCTGTACTTTTAAAATGAGGCTCATGAAAATTCTAAATGTGTACTTTTAGATCCTCACTGAACCCAAAAAGTACAATGCATCGCTTTGGTGTGAGAGTTTTGACATTTGATTTTGCTCTGAACCCACACTAAATTACAATGGTAGCACAGTGCTGGCACCTAGTAGCTGGCTTGACCTACACAAGCTGCGTTTTCCAACTCTGTAAAGCTAAACAAACTGGCAGAGCGTTAGAGGGTGCTGGCCGTGAAGGGCCTCGGAGTGGGAGCAGGGGACCTTGGCACTCCTGGACAGGGACCCTGTCCTTGCAATTGTGTGAGCAGCAGGGTTCCAGAAAGCCATTGATCATGCACTGACTGAGGTTCTGCTTTCTGACCAGCTCACCTCCTAAGTATCCCTCTGTTTGTTAATTAGACATTGCCAGGAGAAGGGAACCAGATGGCAGCTGAATGACGGTTCCTCCCTTGTCCCCTGTCCCCTCAGAGCCAACCATACAATTTGTCATGAAAGCAATGTTAATAATAAGAGCAGCGAACACTTCCTGTGTGCTTGAGCCAAACTCTGGACCAGCTGGTGGGGTGTGGTGTCGGGACCCCTCTTGGCTCTCCTTTTCAGATGGTCGTTGTGCAGGAGAGGAGACTGCGGCTCCGTAAAACCAGGTGGAGCCAATACAGCTTCTTGCAGCTTCTGCTCCTTGTGACATTCACTCATGCTCTGAAAATACGTCAGTGTGGGCGCTGTGTGGCCTGGCAAAGTCAAGCCAGGCGTCAGGCGAAGTACCTTGCTGCTTCCAGGCAGCTGTTTGTTAATTTCAACCTTCCTGAGAATCATTTATGTCCACAGAGAGCAGATACACACCCAGCCACAGTAGAAGATTCACAGAACATTAGAGCTACGTAGCCTCAAGTGTTAGTATTTGAAAGTTGGTAAGCAAGTCCAGAACACTTACGTTTGCCTGCTAGTGCCAGTTGTGGGGATTTTTTTAAATAAAGGAGACTGGCTGGTGTGGCCAGTTGCCTGAGTGTGATGTGAGAGTAAAGGTACCTTGCTCAGCTTTGTTCAGGGATGTCCTGCTTCGCTCAAGGTCCACTGTAGGGCCTAGAGGGGTCTACACCCCTGAAAAGCACAGGTGTTCACTCACACAGACGAAAGTAAAGCCCTTCCTCAGAATCTCTTCCAGCGTACTAGCCTAGATCAGCATCTGTTAATACTTTCGACTATGAAGTTGCTTGTTCTCATCAGAAAGAGGGACAAAGGTAAACAGCCCTTTGGGCTCCTAAAAGCTATACCTTTCTAACCTACTGTGACACAAAAATTTTCAAAGCCTGTATGTACTGGTTTGCTGGGGCTATCATAGCAGACGACTGGGAAGCCCAAGGTCAAGGTGTCGGCAGCACTGCTCTCTCCTGAAGCCCCTCTCCTTGGCTTGGGGTGGCAGTCTTCTCCTTCCTGTGTCCTCCCGTGACCAGCCCTCTGAGTGTGTCCATGCCTGCATCTCTTCTTGTAAGGATGTCCATCCTAGCGGCTCAGGGCTGATCTTTGTGACCTCACGTTAGTACTTGATTACATCTTAAAGACCCCACCTCCAAACAAGGTCGCATTCAGAGGTACTGAGAGGTTGGGGGTCTACTAGCATGTACATTGGGGGCTACTAGAGACACATTTCAGCCCCAAAGGCCCCCAAACAGGAGTTTATTTGTCCCACATCCTGTGACTCTAGCAAGTATTCCTGGTTTTAAAAGCAGCGTGGATAACTAGAGAAATGGCGGCACATTCAGAGAGAAGCTGGACACCCAGCCATGGGTAGCACCATCTGATTCATCCAGGGGAATGTGGATTTTTGGGTGGTGTTTTGTGAGTCGCAGTGTAGGGGGATAACTACCACTGATGATGATGCTGCGGCTGGAGGTATCTTATAGGTTCGACCATGCAGAGAAAATACAGCTTCTTGTTCAAGTAGGGCAGCCAGAATAACGCAGAAAGGACTACACATCCTAAAAATAGCCCCATACCTAGTGGGAGCGCTGGGCAGCCTGCCCCCAGGGAGTGCGCTCTGCCCAGGGCTTTTCAGACAGTTTGTGATGAGAGGCACTTACTGAGGCTTTTAAGAAAAGGATGAAATGTACTTTTTATACTTTGCCAATTTACCTTAAGTAATGAGGGGATTTGTTTATCCTTGTAAGGACAGCGTAGCTTTGTGGCTGTTTTTTAGTGGAACCTGCCCACGTGGACACTCTGTGGAGGTTTGTGTGAAAGGCTGACAGTCTCCTGAATTAAGGCACCTGCCAAAATGGCTTTCATAATGGAGGGAAACAGAAAGGTGGGGGAAGGAAGGGGAGAAGGGAGGGAGAGAGGGAGGAACCAGCCAATAATCTCTTTGAGCCACTTTGCCCCCCAGACATGTGGAGGGTAAAGAGGATGGCTGGCCACCAGTGTTAGTCCCATCCCCTTTGCTGGTGGTTCCTAATTAGATGCCCTGAGGGGCATGTAAATTATCCCAGTGCCAGGGATTGGGCAGATCAGATTCAGACCTCAGGTCTGGGCCCAGGCCCTGGCAGGGTGGAAAAGCTCTTACCGAGTGATTCGAATGGGCATTGGAGTTGGGAAGCCACCCAACACTGGTCATGCCCACACTCTCCCTCTCCTGCCATCTGCCCACACAGCCCCTGGCACTGGCACCCACAGTAGGGAGCTGCAGGGCTGGGAAGATGATGAAACTGCTGACTTCCCCCACCCTCATCCTTGGTCAACCCCTTCAAATCTCACTTTTGTAGAGAAGGCCATCCTTCTCTACAACCAAGCTCTTCCTTCCTGGACAGCTTCTGTGACCAAGAGGTCGTGTAACCCCTGAAAAAGCAAAGAAAATACTCAAGACAATTCGCTTGACTCTCAATTTGACACAGCCAGGGAGGGCTGGGATGGGTGGACACTCCAGAGCTGTGGCTGATTAATCAATCAGTACAGCACATGTTGGGAGTGCCTGCGGACCAGGAACTTACTCCATAGCCGTACAGTAAGGGATAAGGTGCGTGAAGTGCCTGCCACAGAGAACTTACCCTCTAGGGGAGTAATGCAAAACCCCACATTGGTCTTTGACCTGTTAAGCAGCTTTGCAATTGCATTGTGATAAATATTTGGGAAATTCTGATGAACTTGACAATCGATAGTGGCCTGGATGTGCTATGGAGACTGAGGCAAGATGGGATCTTGGGGTCAGCAGAGTCTAAGAATTCTAGCTAATGTTCGTAGAGGGTTCATTCTACTTAAGGATGGTCAAGACTTGCTGTTGACACTGGGTGTGAACCATTGCCAATAAATGGAAACATCAGGCATTCCCAAAACCTATCGAGAAGTTGTTGTAATGGCAAAAATATTTCCAGCAATGTCTGTGCTTTCCTACTGAGTAAGCTGGCAAGCTAAGGTTTCAGTGTTCGATTATTTCTTCTTCGTTATATATACATCATCCCTTCATTCATTCATTCAGCACTGCTTGCTGCAGGTTTGCCATGATTTGGGCACTGTGGTGACATCACCCTTGATGTGCCCCTAGCAACCCTTCCCCATCCTGCACCTCCTTCCTGCCACTCCCGTGGTCTTCTCCCTGGCACACTAACTCAGTAAGGCTGGGGGGACCAAGGACACCAGACTGGGAAAGTCTCGAGGAAGCAGATTTGAGACCAGTCAGGTGGCAGAGGATTGGGAGATGAGGGCAGATGTGTCTGCAGGAGCCAGGAAGCTTTCCCCCTGCCCAGCAGGTCTGCACATGGTCAGAGAGTGGGCACCGTGCTCCTGCCGGTGGGACGCTAGTTCTCTGCCTGGATTCCTGCAGTGCCCCACTCTCTGTCTCCTTTCCCCTCTGTCTCCTTTCCAACTTGCTGCCGCCTACATGGGTCCTCGAAAATATAAACTTGGCTTTCTCACTCCTTGTTATGAGCCTTGGAAAAAGAGCCCAACTTCCCAGCCTGCAGCCCTGCCCACCCTCCCAGCCCCTCCAAGCTCCTCATCCTCCCTCAAAACCCTACTCAGATGCCCCAGTGCCTGTGCAGATGGCCTTCTGATGCTCCTGCAATAATAGTGATGACATCCTCCACGCACCTGAAAATGCTCATCTCTGTGCATGTCCTGCCAGGCTGCATTTGCATGTCGACGAGCGTATCACCCTTTCTCCAACACCTCGGGTGTCCCGATGTGTCTATCCCACAATTCATTTACCATCCCCTTCAAGTTGCCCCTTTTGTAGCAAAACATAAAAATTGAGAGGTGTGTCAGATGCTTACTGTGGGCCAGAGTGTGTTATATGAACCATTTGATTAAATCTTCCCTACAGTCTGTGAGGTGGGTGCTGCTCTTATTCCCATTTTACAGAGGTGGAAACTGAGGCTCACTGAGGTTGAATCACGTGCCAGAGTCACTTGGCTGGTGAGGAGCAGAACTGAGCTGCCACCAGGCAAGTCTATCTAACACCAGAGTCACCTGGTTCCAGCAAACCATCTAGTTGGCAAGTAGAGGCCTCTCCAGCAAATATCTCGCACAGGTGGTGGTTCCCCAGGGAACATAGAATGTTAGGAGCACCTTTGCAGTTATGTTGTGTGTGGTTTCACTACAATATTCAGAAGGCATCTACTCAAGTAGGGGTGGTGCACCCATCAAGTCTGACACGTTCCATGGAATTATCAGCAAAGTGGGACAAATATATTGGTGCAAATTCACCATTAGCTTGTTGTATCAATTGTACGAAGTGAAAATGTTTCAGTTCTTTCAAACTGTAGGAGAAAGATAATTATTGCTCTTTTATTTTTTCTGTACACAAAAGGGAAAGGCGTTTTAGAGATTCTGAAAATACCTCATAAAAGAAATGCTTTTGAGCATAATTGTTACATTGGTAAAAATCACTCAGATTGATGAAATTACTACTTTAAAATAATTTCTCTAAAATAAATACTAACTCTCCATCAGGATATTTGGCAAGCTTTCCCGAGATTTTTTATTGAGTTCTTTGATGAGGGAGATAGGGAAATACTATCTCATAATGAATCAGATTACACTTAAAGTTGAAGTGTATTCAGCTCATTTGGGAATTGAAGGCAAATTTTCTAGAAAAATATTCCAAGAGTACTTTGCATTATTTTTGCTGTCGAAGATCAGACATTTCTAAAATTCAGAATATGGAGTTACAGAATTTGTTATAGATTGGTTCTAGTAAAAAGCAGATATTAATATTTTATGAATTTGGACTTTTGTGCACATTATTAAAATAATTATATTTGTCTTACAGATACATACATATTAAGGCAGTTTCTGGGTGTCAGGCTGGGTGTTCAAATTGCTTCCCAGGAGATGACAATCAGGATGTGAATATAATTGTACCAGCTAAATACTATTGCTGCAAGGATCAATTTGTTCTGGGGTCCTTCATGACTACTGCTATACCCTACTCAATTCTGCTTTCCAGCTAAGGAAAGTAAAAATAGCATAGTGGGCATGTAGTTGTTTCAACCACATTTTAAACTATACCTAAGAAATGCAAACGATCTAACAGAATCATTTGTATACTCATATCAATCTGAAATTAAAAGAAAAAGAGCTGGGCATAATGGCGCATACCTATAATCCCAGCACTCTGGGAGGCCAAGGCAGGAGAATCCCTTGAGCTCAGTAGTTCAACAGTAGCCTGAGCAAGAGCAAGATCCTATCTCTCCTAAAAATAGAGAAACAGCTGGGCTTGGTGGTAGGCATTGTAGTCCCACCTACTCAGGAGGCTGAGGGAGGAGAATTGATTGAGCCCAGGAGTTTGAGATTGCTGTGAGCGAGGCTGAGGCCACAGCACTCTAGCCTGGGTGACAGTGAGAGACTGTGGCTCATCGAGTAGGGCGCCGGCCCCATGTACCAAAGGTACAAACCCAGCCTTGGCCGAACTGCAAAACAGAAAAACAGCTGGGTGTTGTGGTTAACCAGCTACTCGGGAGGCTGTGTGTACTAACCAGCTACTCGGGAGGCTGAGGCAAGAGAATTGCCTAAGCTCAGGAGTTGGAGGTTGCTGTGAGCTGTGTGACGCCACGGCACTCTACCGAGAGTGATAAAGTGACACTCTGTCTCTACAAAAAAAAAAAAAAAATGGAAAAAGAAAAAAATAATTTTAGATATATGTATATATATATAATAATGGAAACTAAACAGAAATTGAATCTGTTACAAGCTTAAATTAACTGTAACTAGCTGAATGTTATATGCTTTCAAAAAGTAACTTTTTCAAAGTCATCAAAATACTAAATGAATCATAATTTCTTTAACTTGGCTTTGTGTGAGGGGGCTGGTTCTTCATGAGAGCCTTCCCTGCAGCTCATAGGTGCCTGTGCTGTGCCCGGGGCTGGGAGCCCAGGAGCCTCTCCCACCCTCATGGGTTCAAGCCCTCCAGAGGAAGTTCCTTCCTCCAACCTCAACAATGCCTAAATCCAGTGCAGATGAGTCAGAGGGTGCTGGCTGCTGTCACGGCCCCTCAGAGACCTGCGGCTCATGATCCTTGGATCCCTTTTATAACGTAACACACCATGACACACCATTACCTTCGAGACCCTATGTGAGGCCATTTCTCTAACTGGACAGCTCAGTGGTGAAATCACCTAAAGCTTAAAGGACATGATTATAATTTATTTAAAACTGATCTAATAAAAAGTGACTTGAACTCTACAGAATTGAATTAGGGTGATGTAATTTCATTTAAAAGGGGATCCTGGCAGTATCTACCTTTTCATAAGTGGGAGTGATGGAGGACTCATGGTTATTCCCGTGGCCAGTCCGGGAGAAATAGGAGGCTGCAGAGCCCCCCAAGGCCATCTGGAGGGCTGCACGGCCTTGAGGCACGTGGGGACCCCTGCAGATTCCCTCCTGAGAATAATGTCTTTAATTGCTCAGAATAAAACATGTAAGATCTCAAAGGAAACCAATTATAGTTATCACAACATTTTTTCAAGTGTGATGAACTAAAATATGAAATAAAACAGCACTTAATTGACACATTAAACATCGAGATCCGGAGGAAAGTCTAAAGACTCTCCTCCTCTAATGGGAATGAGCATCCATGGCATTTCAAAATATCTACAACTGTAACATGATTTTTAAATGTCTGGAATTTCTATTGGTGACAAAACCAAGGCATTGCTAATATTGCTGAACCTTCTTAACTTTCAATCCTACTTCAAGGCAGTACTGAAGTACAGTTAGAATTAGCAAAAAATAAAGACTTTTTTTGCATGCAAATTTGTATACCCTTAGGGAAGCATGAGCTCCAGGGGACAGCCCAGGTGGCCCATGCTTCTAAACAGTGATGGCTGTCTTGGAAAAGATCTTAAAGCTTATTCTGCAGCTCCTGGCCAGAACAATAAGAACCAAGTTTAGCAGCCCAACAGGTGCCTCAGCTCTCTCATATTGTTGCTGGGTTGGGCTGAGATAAAACTATGGATCTGGAGGGAGAAAGGGAGAGAGAGGGCTCCCATCACCCAGGTGTTATCTCTTACATAGAAATGGAGTCTACAACAGTATCTAAATCGGTTCATGGGCCCGGGTGGTGTTGCCATAACTACCGATTTAGGTTTATAAGTGCTTTTCAGCATCATAGCTGGCAAATAGAAACAGCTCTACCCCGCAGCACTCAGACTATTTTCTCATGTTTATTTGTGTCTCCTTTCTGCTTCTGTTACACACGTTATTTAGCTGCCATCTAATCTTTTGGAAGAGATCATTTCAATCACCCTATCCAAAGTAAAATCTCAAAGGTCCCCCATCCTCACTGTAGCTCCAGCCACATGTTATTTAGAAGTCTAAGCATCCTGTTGTGGTGGCCACAACAGGCATCGGCCTCAGATGGGATGTGGCCTCTCCCAGCCCCTTCCTAGTTCTCTTAGGGTGGGCCAGTACAGCGGACTCTGCAGTAGCTGCTGGTATCAGTCAGCAGTTGACCTTACTGCCCTGATGGGAGCTAGCAGGCTGCACGGGCATGAGCAAGGGTGACCATTATTTACACTTTTCAGGCCTGTTGGATGGTCACACGTCACCTCTGGGCCAGAAGACTCTCGTGGACTCTCCATGGACATCCATGGACTCTCTCCCATGTCTTAGTGTCAGCACCTAATTAGGAGAGTCACCCATAACTCAGGAGCCCAAACCCAAATGTGGGAGGAGGGGTGTGAAGGACACAGCCCACAGGCTGATCTGAGTCACAGGTCAGGTGTCAGGGAAGGGGCAGGGACGCTCTGGAGGAGCCCGGGGCTTGTGTTGAGGCAGGCGGGCTGGCGTGAGCAAGATAGGGCCCCCAACCCTGCCACCGACATACAGCTCTACAGTTTCTAAAGCAAGCATGGTATTCTGGATGTCCAAGACAGGTGGTCAGGAGAGGTAAGGCAAGTCCCTGTCTTCTTACCCTCCCAAGGCATCAGAAAGAAAACAGTTGGCCCTGCTGGGCTGGACAGAAGGAGCTTACTGACCAGCTTCAGGAAGGAAACGATTGCCCCCACTCACCATGCATTCAGGGCAGAGTAAGCCTCATCCAAAATTCCTGTGCACTCTCCCAGAGAATTCAGTGGAAACTTCTCTGTGTTACAGTTAAATGAAGTAGTAAGGTTGAGGGGGGTGACCGCTTCTGCAGGGAAATGATTGACAGCTCCAGCTTGCAAACCTACCATGAAAGGCTATTTTGTAATGTATTTTATCTTAAAAATAATACAGCAATATTAGTCTGATAAGTCAAGGACAGTGGGAGAGAATGATAAAAAGAAGGGAGTGTTTTTTGTAAGTGATCTGACCTTTCGGAAGGTCAATCAACCATTTCTTTGCTACTTAATAGTTTCCTATTCATGTTCTTTCCCCCACACGATTACGGTGAAGCTCGGTACATTGTACTTGAACTTAATCTTCCTCATCACCCTTTGTTTCATATATTTCACTGTTTTCTGCTAGTCTTTTAGATCAGTAACTCATGATATTTACAGGTCAATAATGTTTTAGAAAATGATGAGGAAAATCTGGGGGAAAAATACGAGTTTGGAAAACAGCAGCCACTTGGATAGTTGAAGAGGAGCGTTGCATGTCCTTTGTGCCGGGCCTGGATGGGGAGGTTCAGTTCCCTGCATTGGTGCAGACTGCAAAGGTCATTGGCTTGTGTGTGGCCACTGCCCCCTCCCAGGCTCTGCGAGCACCCAGGGGCAGAGGTCAGGCCTTGTTCTGAAGGGCTCCCCAAACCAAGTTAGGTTTGGTATTTGTGCTGTGGCTTCATACTGAATTTTTGCTACAGAATATTCTTAAGAGCTTTCTTCAAAAGCAAGGATTTATAAAGCAGGCACAGTGAATGGGCCACTTGCGACCCAAGATGTCAGCAATGTTCATCGAGCTCTAATACCACGTGGCACTTTCTTGCCATGCAGAGTAATTTCTCCTTCCTGAGACACGGTTGAGTTCTGCAGTAGGAATGACAAAGCTGCAAAAGATCTTAAATCCCACAGTAGACAAATTCCAAACTCAAGATGATGTTTATGAATAGAAAAGGCAATAAGCTCTTGGTCAGCTCCAGCAGAACCTTGGAGCACATCCGTTCTCATTGTGTGTGTTCATTTGCTGGTAGGCTCTGAAGGTCTTTGTCAGAACTGGCTGATTTCCCTGTTGCTCTGTTGGGGGTTGGGGATTGAGGGGTCTCGGTCACCTCTGGCTGCGCTGCTCAGTTAGAGGACGGTCAGAGAGAAAATGAGGAGGTGACTCTCAGAGCTAGGAGCTGGCAGCGTCCCAGCAACCGGGAAGGGGCAGGGAGAGGGGTCTCTGCCGTGGCCTTCCTGGGAGGGTCACTCACTGTGCCCCAGCCACTCTCAGTAGAATTTTAAAGGCCTTGATGTTTCAGAACTGGAGTTCATCTGGACTTGGGATGTAGCTATTTTCTGCATTGGGTCTCTTAACCACCTGCTGTTAACGGCATTCCCAGCTCTGCCGGACCATCTGTCCTGGTGCCCTGATAAGAAGCCCCACCACAAAGGGATCGCAGCATCCTCAGGGTGACTGCCGAGGTGCTGGCTCCAGAAGTGGGGCACCTTTTAAATGTAATTGCCATCGTACTGTTCTTAGATTCTCTCTTAACACATGCTCCTTGGAATCCCAGAGCCAAGTGACAGGCAGGTGATAAGGAGAGTGAGTCTGAACAAGAATGACTGAACTCCGTGACAGAAGACCAGGAGATGAGCACAAAATGACGTCCTGACTCTGTATCTCAGGGTCCAGTGGCTTTCGGCCTTGGCTTTCACTCCTGGGGTGCATGTTGCACCCACTCCTGCCCTCCTCACCCTCCCAGGGCCCCTGAGCAGACTGGAGGTGCCAACACCCACACCTGACTCAGGCCCAGGGCCTCTTCTCCTCCACACTGTTTCTTCCAAAGACTGGAACAGGAGCCACCTGCAATCCTCAGCAGCTCACAGTGAGCTATCCTAGGAAGCCTCCCACCCAGTGCTGGGTAGACGTGAGCTGGGCTGGAGCCTCCCTCGGCACAGAGGGCCAGCTGTCCTGTGGACTCCCACCCGCTGCTGCTCCATGTCCTGGGGTGGCCTCTGCTCTTTGCTCTGCCAAGTGCTGTCTCAGGCTCTCTCCATCCCAAGCCCAGAGCTCCGCCTCCAGCCTGGGTGGGGGCCGTCCCTTGCTTCCTGAGGGAGGGGCCCCGGGTGTGCGGGTGGGCTGGGCTGCAGGACCTGTCCAGACCTGGTCCCCGCCTCCTATGGGCTCTCAGCAAAATACTGTAGAATGAAGAGTGAAGATGAGCAGATGACCTTCAGGCAGCACCAAGGCATGAATCATCCAAGAAAGGTCAAGGGTGTTGAGCACACAGTAATTGCGGTGTTGGGAAAGTGGACATTTTTAGCAACAAAGCAACACTCCATCAAAAGGCATGTTCTGGTTGGTGCTGAGTGCCAAGATAATTTCACCCACTACGTCATTAGAATCTTCTGCCTTCCCCAGAACGCTGAATTCCTTGGTCTGGGTGTTTTAGTAAATGAGAGTTGGTTTTATGGGGCTTTGTCTTTAATCTTGTACCCTTGAAAGGCCGTTGTACAATTTGCCAGAAGATCCACCAGACAGGACGTCAGAAAGAGGTCTGTATTTGGACTCAAGAGGGAGCAAGTGAAGGAGCCTGCCCGCTGTCCCCAGACTGTCACCCAGCGTGGTAGCCCTTGGTATTTATTTTGCTGAGTAGTTTACTGCTGAGAGTAAGATTTAAAAAATGTCTTTGTAAAGATCTGTGCTTTTGCCTCATTGTATGTAGTGTTTTCTGGTTGTACCTGCCCTGTAAATTCTTTCCTCTCAGTCTTCCTCTTTCTCCTCCTCCTCCCCCTTCTTTTTGTTACTAGAGCCTATATTACCCTTATTAATTAATGTTGGGGGCTGCTAAAACAAAGTAGCACAGGTTGGGGGGTTAAAACCAGAAACGTGTTCTCCGGCAGCTCTGGAGGCTGAAGTCTGCGATCGATCAGGGTGTCAGTGGGTCTGTGCCCTGGGAGGCCTCTCTCCCGGCGCCTAGACACGTCTCCTGCCTGCGTCTGGGCAGGATCTGCCCTCTCTGCCCGTGGCTTAATGTCTGCCATATTGGATGAGGCCCCACCCCAGTAACCCCACTGTAACTTAATCACCTTTGTAAAGACTCAATTTCCAATGCTTTTGAGGTGCGAGAGTTAGGACTTCAACATATGAATAGGAGGGAACAGCTTCAACACACAAGAGAGACTTCCTTTCAAAGCACATGGTACTTTATGTCATTTCTTCCTTGAGACTTTTGCATTTAGATGTCTTGTCCTTGTCTGGGCCAAGGGTCTCTGCACCCCACCCCCCCCCCCCGCCACGCTGGGGCGCCCCCCCCGCCGCCGGCCGGGGGGGCCCGCCGCCCCCCCCCCGCGC
>CAUYRH010099715.1:0-13801 GCA_963574655.1 Perodicticus potto | reverse complement strand
GTGTAAAAGTGTTCCCTTCTCTCCACATCCACGCCAGCATCTGCAGTTTTGAGATTTTGTGATGTGGGCCATTCTCACTGGAGTTAGATGGTATCTCAGGGTGGTTTTGATTTGCATTTCTCTAATAATTAGGGATGTTGAAAATTTTTTCATACGAACATGAAAAGTTTTAACAGACATTTGTGTTCCTTCTTTGCAGTAGGAAAAGCATGATGAAATAACTTGACTTTTACTTTTGATAGGATGTCCCAGCACACCCATAACCATTGGATCTCTCACAATTTTACTAATGTGGCAGGTCTTTTGATCTTTGTAGGATTTATCAAAATGATGGAACTCATATGTAATTTATCAAAATGATGGAGCTCATATGTCTTGCTAAGGCTCCAAAGTGCTAGCCTCTTCTTATTCAATTAACCCAATAAAAATGATGTTACCAAAGTAGCGGATTAATGCAATATTCTATTGGGTGTCCAGATGGCTCAGAACTTTTCAAACTATAATATGACAGATGACAGGAAGAATTAACATAACCCTGGAACAAAATGATAAATGTACATTTATATAAGTTTATGTTGGTGTTTATTTTATGTGAATTCAAACTGTTACTGGTCTTCTATTTAATATACAAAGAAGAGAATTTATTTGTAAAATCATTGCCATATATCATGTACCCAGGGTCATAGTAATCTGCAGAGATATTACATCTGGTTTAGCAGCTGCAATTGAAAATACTATTTAGTTGTGTTTGTGGAAGCCTCTTGCCATCTTCTGAGATGCATCTGGTTTCTTCAGGGTCTACAGTGGTAAATTAAATGAAGATATGATGGGTACTACCATTCTTGCATCTTAGATCTTATGGATAGTGTTCATTTTTGCCATCCCCTTAGTATACAATGTTATTTTTACTTAGTATCTTATCAAAGAGAGGGAGGCAGAAGTTTCAAAAATTTATATTTGCCCTTTCCATTAAGGTAGTTTTTGCCTCATGAGCCAGAGGACCCACCATGGAAGCTGTGCTGACCATGAGCTGTATCTATCCTAATCATACATTTGGAGAGTGGGAAAAAGACTAAATGTATGGGTTTGAGAATCTGGTGGAACCTCTAGGTGAGCTGCACTTTTACCAGAATTCAGTTTATGAAATGGCTTCTCCAACAGAGGGAACGTGGTAATACTTTAAGTCTCCAGCCACTTTGCTATGATCTGAATGTTTATTCCCCTCCAAATTCATAAGTTGAAACCTAACCGCAGAGGTGATGGTATTAAGAGGTGATAAGGTCATAAGGGAAGAGCTCTTCTAAAAGAGGTCTGATGGATGATGGAGCTTTTATGGTTCCTTCCACCATGTGAGGACCCAGCAAGAAGGTGTTATCTGTGAAGAAGAGGCTCACGTCAGACACCAGATCTACTGGTGCTTTGACTTTGGCCTTCCCAGTCTCCAGAATTGTGAATGATACATTTCTGTTGTTTATAAATGATCAAATCTAAGATATTTTTTATAGTAGCCAAAATGGAATAAGACACCAAACTTATATCCAAGGGTTCTAAAGATATTTGGATCTCCCTGCCCCCAGTGCTCAGTTTCCTGGGTAAATGGCTAAGGGATTTTTTTTGGTGGGCGAGGAAGACTGGGGAATAATTACTATGTGTACTTGTTATCATGTAGTAGGGCCCTTCTTCTTGTGGAATTAATCAATGGATTCTAGACTCAAAAACTGTATCAGATCTACAAACTGGGCAAAGGATTGTGACATTTTATTGAGGTAACTGCACTCAGACTTCTGATTATCTATCCCTGATTTCCTCTGATGATAGAAGTGGCATAGTTCTCCCGTTGGCTGTCTATTTTGCCTTTAGAGATGCTGTATTCTTTATACCATCTCAATAAATCTCTGCAGATCAGTCACCCTTGGTTATCACTTATCTTCCTGCTCATTACAATGACACATCAATTTGTTTTCCAGCTGCAAGCACTGACCCCTGGCTTCTATTATTTTGGAATCCTAACATGCCCTTTGCTGTCAGTGAACTGAGTTATCTAATGACTCAGGTCTAGAGACAAGGGAAGCCCAGAGCTGTTTAGTGGTGCCTGTGCTCTTCTTGTAGGAGCATTTCTGTGGCCTTAACAACTGGTGTATCTTTCTGGAGCATAATCATCTGGTGGGTTGTCTGGATACATATGTATCCACTCTAGCCTGACTGCCTCCCTATCCCTTTTATTCCCTGCTTCCACCAACCATGTGAGAATTTGACATCTGAACCTCTCTCAAAGTGAACCATCACTTTTCCAAGCTTTTTCCAGAAAATTCACACTATCTCCTGGGACCCTTGCCAGGATTTTATATCCTATTTCTCAGGAGAGTACTCCCAATTTGTTAAACTCTTCCTAATTCAATTTAATGTTCTTGTCCTTTTAATCAAATACCTACCTCAAAATCCAATTCGGTATTCTTTTTTAGATCCCACCATATGTGGCTGCTAGGTTTTAAATCTCCCTTAGGGTATGGTCTCTGTCCTCTCTTATCAGGTAGGTACCAGAATATAGCATCTCTAAAGGCAAAATAGACAGCCAATGAGAGAACCATGCAACTTCTATCATCAGAGGAAATCAGGGATAGATTATCTGGATACCAGATTGTACCCAGTTGGATTTTTCTGTGTTTAATCCCAGAGACCTTGAGAGGAGGCAGGTCGTGGAAGGAGGAATATGCCATCTTGCATGGAAAACAAAGACCTCTTCATGGTCTTTAAGCCAGGAGGTGATGCTAGCTGTTAATAGCGAGTGCTAGCCAATCTGCAGACTCAGAGAGTTTCGGGAACCTAAGGATTCAAGATTTTCAGAGCCAGCAACCCAGGTGTTTCCATCCACTATGTCAGGATCCTGACTATGAAATAGCAGACCAGTGTCAGCTCAGAATTTAACCTTCTTTGGAGGTTGGCTACTCTTATAATTAAGTTCTGACCCTGGGCCTAAGCTTTCTCGGCCTTTTCATTGCAGAAGAGAGTGTCTTCTTCAGCAAGGCAGCCCTCACTTTCACATTTGCTCTTCCACTGCCTGTTAACAGCTCTCAGCTTTTCATTGTCTTTTTCCAGAATGTCATCCAAGCAGAGTTTAGCTATTGTCACTGTAGTTACTTTCTTTCCCCTCACAGTTTTCAAAAGCCTGGTGGTACCCTGCACCAATCAGTGAACTCCCTTCTATCTGTATCGTATCCTCGTGTATCTCCAAGCGAATTATTTCTATTTGCCAGACACTATGCAACGTGCCTCACATGTTGCCTGTTGCAGTTTTCACACCAACAATATGAAGTTTGGGAGTGGGATCTTCCAAACTCTGGATTAAACGGAGCCTCTTTATTTTTGTTTTAGACACAAAGAGGCAGGAAGACCCACAAGTACTGTTGCGCCACTGCTGACACACAGACTCTGAAATCAGTTCTTGCTTCATTTCTTGGAAAAATGTAGTTATGTCTGCAGAGCATAAATCTGTAAAAACACAAAATTAATACATCGTATCCATCTTCAAAGCATCCACATTTGGGAATTGGGAAACTACAGTAAGTTCTTTTCCTGCAACAAATCAGAGCCTAAGCCAGACACTGAAGCCCCAGAATGCACCTGTGTTCGACAGTCCTATCTGGGGAGTAACCCCGAGTGATCTACTACACTGGCTCGTTCAGAGAGAAGCCTCAGAAGGGAGGAGAAGAATGTCTGCAGGTTTGTCTGGGGAAAAATAAAAGAAATAATTGTTCTTAAAAAAAGGAGAAATTGGTATTTCACTGGCAGCCCCAGTTGCACAGGAACACTTTAAATTTCTGTGGCTGGTATCCTTCATCTGAAAATCACCAACTTGTTTAAAAATCCCTCATCTGGGGGTTTGGCTTCCTGCAATCACACAACCTGAAAGTGAGTGCGTCTAGATACCCATATGTCCACAACGGGGGGCCCCAGGGTATTCTGGTGGGCTGGAACGTGAATTCCTCTCACCAGCATATGTATGGGAAGCAGCCAAACAAGAAATCCATTTTGGAACATGAGTTATCAGTCATTAAGAAGAAAGAGCCATGTGGAAATGAGGTCACAATTTCAATGAGCTCCTGCAGTGACAGTAAAAGGGCATTTCTGCCCCAGACATGACACTTGACCGCACTGTACATTGTCCCCAATTTTGGCTCTCTTAAGATAGAAATAATGTGAATATGACATTGTCTAGGAACAATACAAGTGATCCTGGTGCACAGAGCTTTGGATTGTGTGTCGTGGGTAATGAATCTAAAACCCTCCTTCCACATTGAGTTTGGTTTAATGGTTTTCTCTGTGTACCTACAGAATTTAAATTCTCTCTCTTATTTAACTCTGAAATTGTACTCTTTCACTGGTAAGCATTTTGGCATGCTACAGGGAGGGACGGCATTGTGGAAATAAAGCTGAGTTATGTTGCTGTGATAATATTAGAACAGCCTGGAGAGAGGCTCAGCTGCACCCGGCATGGTGGGTGGCAGCAAGGACTGGGAGTCAAGGACCCAAGGGCTCATCCTCATGCTACCACAATACCTATGTGAATGACTTTAACCAAGTCATTCGTCTTCCCTGGGTCCCTATTCTTTAGTGGCAAAATGAACAGAGTGCAGGTGGTCTGCAAGATCATTTTCTGCTTTAGCTGATTCTGATCAGCATCATTTGGCAGAAATCTTTTATTCACCTGCAAAAATTTGCCTACTGTTATGTGCCATATAGTGTACTAGATGTTGAGGATTTAGGAAAAAATCATCTAGGGTCCTACTCCTATAGAATTCACAGTCTAATTCGGGAGGATCGGTGGTGGAGAGAATGAGCCTGGGGAAATTGGGGAAAAATAAAAGAAATAATTGTTCTAAAAAAAGGAGCAATTGGGATTTCACTGGCAGCCCAAGTTGCACAGGAACACTTTAAACTTCTGTGGCTGGTATCCCTCATCTGAAAATCACCAACTTGTTTAAAAATCATGTATTAAAAGGACTACCACGAGGGACAAGGAGCACTGAGGACAGAGTGGTTAATGCTGTGTGGGTTGGTGGGGGGAGGTCATGACATGATTTGCCAGATGAAGTAACATTTGTCGGGATGTGAGGCAGGGAATTCACCAATTAAGAAGGGTAGAGTGGGACAAGATTATTCCAGGCTAGAGAAACCTCCGATGCGAAGGGCATAAGCAAGGCATAGAACAGTACGTTTACAAGACAGCAGAGACATCAAAGGGGAGTGGTGGGGCGTGAGACTGGCAAAAGATACTTTGCGGTTCCATCGTGCCCGGTCATATAGGGAAGTAAGTTTAGTTATTGCTACGTGATACGTATAACACAGATTTAGAAGAGGAAACATTTATAGAAATTATTGCGGAATAAAAAAAGATGTAATGGTAGAGGGAAAAAAGGCGAAATAATGATGATTCTTGATGTCCAGTCTGGAAGCTAGGTAAATAGTAAAGAATACTTTCACCTGAAAGTGACAGAAAGTCCAACTAAAAGTTATTGAAGCTATGCTATAATTTATCATTTTCTTAATAGGAAACATGGATTAAGATGGTTTTGGAAGAAGGTGAGGTTTGGTTTTGGAGTCAATGCTGTCATCACGATCCAAACACTTTGTTCTTGAAACTAGTTTTGGATGCAGACAAATTAAAGATTGTGTATCCATGTGGTGAACTGACTTCTACATTTTTATGATAATGCCCTTCTTCAGTCTCCTTTTTTCCTTATAGCTATGTCCAATTCAGAATCTATGTTTGCTTTAGAAAGTAATTGCTCTAATATAAATATACTTACACTGGCTTTTTTTTCTATTGCTAGAGTTTGCATATTTTTCTTTTGAATTTTTCTATGTATTTATATTTAAGGTATATCTCTACTAAGCAGCATATAACTGGGTTTTATTATTTTATCCAGGCAGCAATATTAATATTTTACATATGTCACTTAGTTCATCTAATTATAGATGTAAATATGTAATTATATACATATTTAAGATTTTATCTACTATCTTAACTCTTCTTATCCTTTTGACCTACCTGCTTTATGTTCTTGTTGCTCTCTTTTTGGGGTTCTTTTAGAATGATCAAATACTTTAAATGTTCAATTTCCTCTCTTGTGGATGGCTAGTTATGTACAGGTGGTCCCCTAGTTAGAAACATCCAAATTATAAACGACTTGCACTCATGAATGGAGGGCACACATATCACAGTGAGACCCTGAGTTACAAGCATCCAACTGACATTAACTTGCACTTATAAACTGAGGCTATTACAAGTAACAGACAAATGAATCTGTTCCAACTTATATACAAATTAACTTAAGAACAAACCTACAGAACATATATTGTTCATAACCCAGGGGTTCCCTGCAGTCTTTTACAATTCCTTCAGTGGCTGCACTAGAGATTATAACATTTGTCATTGACCTATTATGGTCTAAAACAACATCATTATCACTTCTGTCTGTTATTTAACATTTTTTGTTTATCCTCTCCTGCCTTTTGTGTTATTCTCTTGTATTTTAATTCTACATGTATTTTAAAAGACACAAAATCTTGCTTTGATCATCTCGTAGCGTCAGGATTTATTTATATTTACCCATGTTTTACTCTTTCTGTCTCTCTACTCTCCTTTTTATGTTTTGTGTTTCCTGTTGGAATCCTTTCTGTTCTCTTTACGCAACTTGTTTTCCTGTTTCTTTTTAGGGAAGATTTGCTGGGGATGTATTATCTTGGTTTATGTTAACTTTAAATGTCTTTTAGATTTAAAGGATACAATTCTAATTTGTTAGTACTTTCATTCAGCACTGAAGGGTTATCCCTTTTGTTTCCTGGTTTTCATTATTTCGGTTGAGAAATCGCCTTGTTTTATTGAAGGTCATGGATCTTTTTTTCTGACTGCTTCATGAGATTTCTCTTTAGTTCTTTTTTTACTGATTTTTATTTTATTTTATTGATTTCTCTTTACTTTGGTTTTTGGCCTTCTTTCTGTGATGTGCCTAGGTGTGGTTTAAGTTTATATCTATGTTGAATATAGATATAAACTTTTAGTTCATTAATCCTGTCTTCTGCTATGTCCTGCTATGCCTGTTTGGTATAATGAAGTCTTAATTTCAAGTTTTGTATGTTTTAGTTCGAAATTTCAGTTTGTTTCTTTTTATAGACTCTAATTCTCTGGTAATATTATAGACTTTTATCTTTCTTCTCCCAATTTTCACCTATTAAACATATTAATTGTGATTATATTAAAGTTCTTTTTAGCCAACTACAATGTCTCAATTATCTGTGGGTCGTGTGTATGTGTGTGTGCATGTGAATGCATACGTGTATGTGTGTGAATGCGCACGTGTGTGTGTGAATGCACACGTGTGTGTGTGAATGCATACGTGTGTGTGTGAGAATGTGCACGTGTGTGTGTGTGAATGTGCACGTGTGTATGTGTTAATGCATACGTGTGTGTGTGAATGTGCACGTGTATATGTGTGAATGCATACGTGTGTGTGAATGTGCACGTGTGTGCGTGTGAATGTGCATGTGTGTGCGTGTGAATGCATACGTGTGTGTGTGAATGTGCACGTGTGTGTGTGAATGTGCATGTGTGTATGTGAATGCATACGTGTGTATGTGTGAATGCGCACGTGTGTGTGAATGCATATGTGTGTGTGAATGCATACGTGTGTGCGTGTGAATGCGCATGTGTGTGTGCGTGTGAATGTGCACGTGTGTGTGTGTGAATGTGCACACACACATATACACAATTGCACAGCCTGTATATTCCTCTTGGTTTTAAATCACATAGTCTTATCTTTTGTCAAGCAAATTGAGTGGTTACTGATGTCCATTCTTAATCTAGTTAGAGGCAGAGCTGAATCAAGTTTGGTATCTCCAGCATGGCCTACCCTATCTTAGGTTTGCCCTGGCCCTCAAAAGATGTCAACTACAATCCTGTCATAGTAAGAGCCTTCTTTTTGGTGCATACTGTATTCTAATATTTGTCTCACCAAACTCCTCAACATTCTACTTTGCTTTTCAGATATTTTCTGATTAGGTCGTTAGCCTCCTTCCCCACCCAGTCCCAGAATTCAGTAAGTGTTCTTAAAGAAGAACTAGTTTCAGGCTACATTCCACTCCACCACCTCACCCCAAGTCTCAGCCAAAAACTCTGCCAGTTTCTCTATTTCTTAGCAGCAGTTGGTACAAATCCCAGAATCTAAACCTCTTGCCCAAGCCCAGAATCACTAAATTCTGCCAGAATAAAAATGGTTGCAGAATTCAGCTCACCTCTTTGAGATCTTCTCCTCTCCAGAGTTTTAACACATACAGCTCTTGTAGTTTTAGTAGCTATCCAATGCCTTTAAACAGATGATTGCTGCATTTCCTTGACATTTAGAGCTGTCATAAGTGGGAACACTGGTCTGATGCAAGCTATTCCAACCATCCAAAAGTGGAAGTCCTTCCAGGCCCGTTACATAGTTCTGCTTTGTCCATTTCAGGGTGAGAACTTTCTCCCCCGTGCTCTTTTTTGCCTGGTTGCAACTTGAGATAGTACTTACATAGTACCCATCGTGACAGAATGGGATGGACATAAAAGAATCCTGCTTTTACTTTTGGAAATCCCAAAACATGTTTTTCTGCATGTCTCAAATACAAGAACTAAGTCACATATTGACTTCAGGTTAGAGGAGGTCTAGAGAAGTGAGTATCTCGAAAGGGGAAGTAAAATTGCCACTGTGGGTTTACATCAATTACGGTTCATTATCCAGGATGGGGAATTTTGCCATCCCATTCCAAATGAAGGTTTTTACACTTAGGGAAGAAGGGTGGTATGGAATGACCTTTAACAGGAATACAATAGGTGGTCAGCACCCTACTCCTTGAATAAGTAAATAATGTATAAATGACAAGATATCCCTTTTAGATTGGGGGGGGGGGTAGAGAACAACAGGTAAGTATGTCCATTGGTCTTTCTAATTTTTTTAACTGGGAGTTACATGTCTACTTCTGTTTTGCCCTACAGGATTCAATAAAGGCAGAGATTATGTTACGACACTTTGTAGTTAATATGTGTAGATTCAGTTGTCATTTGTTGAAAAGAACTTTAAAGATTATAGAGGAACTATCCAAAAATAGTTCTAGGGGGGAGTGCAACAGTTACAGTGATGGCATGGGTGTACGTGTGCATGTGTGTGTGCTGGGAATGGGCATCATGAGGACGGTGTGGTATGAGGTGCATGAGGGATGTTCTGCTAGAAAGTCCACGTTGGTAGTAAATGAGGAGCTGTCGACCAAAGGCTGAGCTGTTAAGAGCTTTTATACAAATAGGATATGGAATGATTTCACTGGGCATAAACAGAAACCAAAGAATAATAAATAAACCAACCCATGGACAAAATAACTAAGATAGAATCTTTTACATAGTCCAGACATCTACCCCCAAGTCTCCAACCTTCCATTAAAATGAAATCCTTCCAATGAATTTTAGGGAGTTTTGAAAGACATTCTTTGACCTAGACACCAGATAAATTATACACAGCTGAGTACCACTTTATTGCATAATGAATGAATCAACTGCTTTAAATCACTTTATAAAATCCCATACACTATCACATTTCCTTCCTTGTTACCAATACCTGTTAAACGCAATCCTAATAGAGAAATAATTCATTTCATTGTATTTTAAAAAAATGCCCAATTGGAGTACTTTAAGTGTTGCAGTTCTCAATTATCTCCCCCAAATCCACTGTGAAGTGATAATTAGGGGCTAAAAGCTAAACCGATTACTGCAGAATTTTCTCCTGACAGCCATTTAATAGCTAATCAGGTGTTAAATACCCAAATTATGCATTTCTCAGCAGCACACTGATCACAATAAATTTTAAAAGTTTGAGTTATCAACTTGTCTTTTACAACTTTGCCCCAACACACCAAAAGCAAAGGAATTACCTATTTAGAGGACTCAATGTCTTTACAGTTTATTCCATTTCTCTATGCAGAATGTTTGTTTTAATTAATGGTCATTCTTAAATCTCAGTTCTGGCCATAGCACTTTATCATAAAAACTGCCTTTGGCGTGTGAAGCAATATATTGGTGTTACCTAATTTGCATATACATGAAACTACAACCAGATTGGTGGAGATTGTAGAGCTAATATATGTACTCAAGATATATAGGACCATCATATATGGCTTTTCTATTATAACTTTAAATGCCCTGAGTTTTCACAGCTGTGTAATACATGTTCCTGCTACAGGGGTACAAGCTGTCACCCCCGCCACTGTTATTCTAACACTGCAAAGTTGAGTCTGGCCAGAAACTCTGGGCTTCATTCTGATGAGATCACTCTCATCATGTAATCCACAGTGGATTACATGTGGACATGTAATCCACAGTGACCACGTAGACACTGGAAGACAGAACAAGAGAAGGAGAGAAAGAAACAACCTTATCAATATGACAATTAAAGAGTCTTCACATACATTCTCCTAATGTTAAGGAACTATGGCCTTCTACCTCTCCCCCAATAAAATGAGGGAGGTGAATTAATAGGAAAGTTTTATTTAGATAGATCAGATAGTTTATATATGTATATGTGTGTGTGTTTGTGTGTATAATACAAATAAAATTAATGTACAAAGAACACCGTGGCTAGTTTCCATGCTATTATGTTAAAGCCAGTGGACGAATGTAATACATTTCATTCTTGGTCAATGGTTTTCAACCAGTGGAGATTTTTTTTCTCTCCTGAAAATGTTTGGCAGTATCTGGACACATTTTGATCATCACTACTGACATCTAGTAAGTGGCAGTCAGAGATTCTGCTAAACATCCTACAATGCACAGGACAGCCTTCAGCCAACAACAAAAAACTCTTTAGCCAGTAATGCCAACAATGCCACAATTGAGAAACCCTGCTTTATGTCCTAGACTCCCACAGATCTGACACCCTAATACATCTGTAATTTCCAAGGCTTAGGGACAGATATGGGGAGGTTAGGACATGGGGACAAGGGTCTGTAGATCTTTTGAGTTTCCATTTTGCTCCTATCTCTTTAAATAATATTTAATTCTACTACTTAGCTCCATCATCTTTTTCTCCCATTTTACTGATCAATATTAGTTCTCTTCATTATTCCCCAAAAGGCCTCCTTACTGCTTTGTGGCACTGTTAGTGTAATTATGTATTTACATTATCATTTGAATACGTAATGCCCACAATGAGTAATTTTCAAGTACCTGTTGTGTGCTGCATATGATCCCCGACCTCATGGATCTTAATTAGACGTTAGTCCTCAATACTAAGAAAGGTTTTCTGATAAATATAGAAAGTTAAGAAAACAGATGTGTATACCAGTCACATGGACTTGTGTGTCCTAGTGAGGATTATTTGGACTGAAACTTTCTTGAGAAAATAAATAGGGAGAATCATATCAAATAATAAAAATTGGAAAACGACTTATTTAAAAGCAATTAGAACTGGGACAGGTCAACCTACATAAAGTAAAGCCAAAATCTATGTCATAAAATCATAAAAGTCCCAAATATTTTCTTCTTTAATTTGTCTCCTAATCAAAATAATGTACGCTCAGTTTCAAAGTCAAACCATAATTACCACCGATAAACAGCAGTTCAGTTTCCTGCCTGTCTTCCTTGTGTCTTGACTCCCGATCACCCAAAGTATTCACTTTTGTTTATTTTATTGGCTTGTTGGGACATTTAGTGAGATATTTGTACATAACATGCTTGTACTGTATTCCTTTGTTTTTCCTTTAAACTCTAGCAGGAGTAACTTCTTACTTTAGAGGGCCCCACATGTCACAAAGACACAAAAACAACCTATTATAAAACACACAGTCACGTCCATCACTCAGAATCTGTTGCTCAGTACTCACAGAGAACAAACCATTTTTCTAAACATTGGCACCTGTGCCTGATACAACTCAAGCCCCAGGGAAGCATTTCTCAACATTTCTCTCCTGGTGTCTTGAAATCAAAAAGCCTGACATTTGGTGGGTTGTGACACTACTGATGCACACACATAACTTCAGAGTGTAGCAATGATTTGATTGGCAGCAGCTTTTAGGAAAGACACAGAACAAATTAATTAACTTGTCAAATCGTTTGTCTGAGATTTTTGCACAAGGAAGATTCATTTCCCAGGAGTTCCTAATGTCCATTTTCTAGTTTCCAACTCATAGTTCCATAAGTAGTCATAAGTTAGCACAATATTTACAATTGCATGTGGTGACTAAGGAAATTTTTCCATTATTAAGTAATTTATATTATTCTTCACCAAATTTGAGAAAGCTTTAAAAATTTTGATAGGTTTAATTTTTGTTTTTCCTTAATTTTATGTTTTTAGAACAGACTCAGATTGACAGGAGAATTGAGCATATAACATAAAGAGTACCCTTGCACAATTTCTCTGTTATTAATAGCTTACATTAGTGTGGTCCATTGGTTCTAATTAATGAACCAATACTGATATATTAGTCCAGGAACATTGGTTCATGCCTATAACCCTAGCACTCTGGGTGGAAGGATTGCTTGAGGTCAGGAGTTTGAGAGCAGCTTGAGCAAGAGCAAGACCTTGTCTCTACTAAAAATAGAAAAACCAGCTGGTTGTGGTGATGCACACCTGTAGTCTCAGCTGCTTGGGAGAGACAGGAGAATGGTTTATACCCAAGTGTTTGAGGTTACAGTGAACTATGATGACACCACTGCATTCTAGCCCAGGCAACACGGTAAGACTCTATCTCCAAAACAAAACAAAATTAAACAAAACAAACAAACAAAGAAAACCATGACATAATATGAATAACCAACATCCAAAATTTACATTCAGATGCACAACGTTGAACATTAGTATAGGTTTTGACAAATGCATGTTGTGTATCTACTACTATTGTATCATAAAAAATAGCTTGGCTGCCCTACAATAACCCTGTGCTTCACCAGTTAATCCTTCTACTCACCCACAAATCCCTCACAACCACTGATATTTTTACTGTGTCTGTAATTTTGCCTTTTCCGGAATGTCATGTAGTGTAATCACACAATATAAAGTCTTTCAGACTACATTCTTTACTTAGCAATGTACATTTAAGCTTCCCCCATATCTTTTTGAGGCTTCATAGCTTAAAAAAAAAATCACTTGGCAATATTCCATTGTGTATAAATGATGAGCCATAGTTAGCTCATCCATTTACCTGTTGAAAGACCTCTTGGTTGCTATCAGTATTGGGTAATTATGAATAAAATTGCACGAAGTAAACATTTGTGTGCAGGTTTTATGTTTTAAAAAATTATTTCATCATTTTTAAAAAAAGAAATGAGGTTCCACTATAATGCCCAGTCTGGCCTCAAACTTCTGAACTCAACCGATCCTCCCAGCTCAGCCTCCCAAGTAGCTGGGAGTACAGGCACAGGCACTGCACCTGGATATTTCTTCAAATACTTTTGGCTCCCTTTCTTTTGCTCCATTCCCCTTATGATTCTAGTTAAAAGCATGTTGGACAGAATTTCACCTCCCTACAGAGCTCTAATACTTTCTTCCTTTTTCAACTTTTATATCGTTTCTGTTCTTCAGATTGCATTTTATTGGTCTTGGATGTTTACTGAGTCTTTGGCATTTTTATTTTTTTTTATTTTTTTAGTATTACCATTTATTGGTGACAAACACTAAGTTTTACTTACATTCCATGGGGAGAAAAATTCCAGCGTAAACAATGAATGGAAGCAGTACTTAACTTGCAAGGCTACCAGGCTTTTCTTCTGGACCATACGCAGAAC
>CAUYRH010099713.1:0-16621 GCA_963574655.1 Perodicticus potto | reverse complement strand
AATGACACAGTGGGGCATGGGGGAAGAAGAGAGCAGATAGACAAAAGGGGCTCTTGATTATATTAATATCAAATGTTTTTCATTCTATTGCAAATGCTTGACTTGACTTTCCAGGTAGGTCCCACAAGCCCCTTCAAAGTTGTTGCCTAGACCATTTTCCCTCAGTTTTGAAGAATTGTTTTCATTCCTTGAAAGCCAAGCTAATATTGATCTTTCGTTGTCTCTAGTAGTTCACAGGTAAAAAATCTCTGATTTCCAAGCTGCAGTAACAACTCGGCAGTAGCAGGCCAAGCAGCTCAAGGAGGCTCGAGGTGAAGTGACCACAGTGAGGGCGGAAGGCTTGGAGACTAACTGAAGACTAAAATCAGAATAATCAGATGGTTCTATGTGGAGCCTGTGAATCATTCCATAAATGACATCGTGGGCTGTTACAAGGGAACTAGAACAGCTAAGACCTGGGGGCTGTCAGATTTGGAAACTCTGATATTGTCAACAAATCACAAACCCAGATAATAGCCAGAACTGAATTGTGGCTGAGGCTAGGGGGAAAACTGAAAGATTCGAGAAACCAAATTATTTTCTGCAGGACACTTTAAGAGGGCAAGGGAGGAGAACGTGCCTTTGTCTTCTCAACAAGTGGCTAAGGGATTTGGAGACGTTCACTGGCTCTTTCAGAAGATCCGAGCAGAGGCCCCGTGACAGTGTGGACCTGAACCCACAGCCTTTGCCCTCAGGGAGCTGGGGGAACCAGACAGGCTACTGACATTCTGAATCAGCTCATTCTTAGGTTGGGGCAGGGGGGCACCTGTGACGTGCAGACCACCGGCAGCCTTGCCGGCCTCTACCCTTCAGACACCAGCAGCAGCTTCTAGTCGTGGCGACAAAAAGGCATCTCCAGACATTGCTAACTGTCTCCTGGCAGGAAAAATTGCTCCTGCTTAAAGAAGCATTGTGTGAGAGCCTCATTATGGAAAGCTGCTCAGAGCACAAAACATTTGAGATAAAACGTGGATGTCTGGGGCAGAGAGTCCCACATGTGAAGAGCAGGAAACCGAGGCAGAGTTCACGGTTCCACAAAGGCACGTGCTTTGGAAAGCTGGCTATTCCAGAGTGAACTGTGGTAATGAAGACGTCTCCGAGAGCCCAGTCTGAATGCCTGTGCAAGCCATGTGAAGGAACCCAAAGGGCATCTTAGTGACAATAACAAATTTTGAGAAGAATTTTTAACAGAGATGCCAGGACGACCTGCGGGTCTGGATCTGCCTTCATCGTGCTGAATTCAAGGTTCTGGATGAACTGGAGGCAGATAAGACCAAAGGCAGTGAAGCCTCTCGAGGACAGGATGTGACAATCTATATATGTGATGATGATGGCCAGGACAGCGAACTGGCGTTCGGGAAGGAGAGACATGGAAACACTGGAGCAAAATGTTATGGCAGAATTGATAGAACATGGATTTTTATTAATACGGGGTGTGTGGAAAATATAGAGCCCGGAAGACAAATTTTGGACTGGTCAATGGCTACACGCTACTGTCAGTATTGGGAGCAATGGAAATGTGTGTGTGTGTGTGTGTGTGTGCAAGTATGTGTTTACGCACACCCTCCTGTAAGGGGACAGGGATTCGTCAAGTTCATTTCTTTACACAGTGTAGTATATAAAGGGTCTGTGAGAATCCATGTACTGGGCAGCGGTATATGCTAATCTAGCCTTGGGGGGAAATCGGAGCTGAAAAATTTAAATTTGCACATCAAGTTTTAACTTAAAATCTTGGAATCCCAACATGTTAGTCCAGATTCTTGGAGAGGTGGGCGTCAGGAGGAGATTAACCCAGCTGGATTTCATCAGGGAAAACGGCTGTGTGGGAGGAAATAGGGAGACACCCAAGTCTGGGAGAACCAGCAGACTGCAAAAGAGTTGGATGAGGGCAACAGAAACTTCTGTGTGATCTTAGAAAAGTGCAGCAAAGCAATAGGAGAGACTTGAGCCCAAATCACCCTTTGGGGGAGTCCTGGACTCCCAGGGGTGAGCTGCCTTCCCGTGCCTACCACACGCTTTTATTGACTGAGGGCAAAACTGTCTCTGGAGCTCAAAGCCCAGCACTTGGGGCCTGTGTTATAATAATTTCCTAACCCTGCTGCAACATATTACCATAACCCAGGTGGCTTCTGAACAAATAGCTGTTCTTTCATAGTTCTGTGGACCAAAAGTTTGAAACCAGTATCAACAGGGCCAAAATTGTTGCCAGCTGTGATCCATGGGGAAACTTGGTCCTTGCTTCTTCCATCTGCCCACATCTCTGACTTTATTGTCAGCATTATTCTCTGCCTTGGGAGTCACGTTGCCATCCTCTTATGAAGGATTCATGTGATGGCATTGAAATCTATGGCAAGTTAAAATGTGTTGTCTAAAACGTATATGTTAAAGTCCTAGCCCCTTCAACCTCAAAATATAACTGTATTTAAAGCTGCATTCATTGTAGAGATAATTGGATCCAAATAAGATACTTAGGAAGGGCCCTGATTCAGTGTAGCTGGTTTCCTTATTAAAAGGAGAAATCTGGACACGGATGCTGCTCATGCGTGGTTTGAAGTCGCAGGGAGAAGGCAGCCACATGCAAACCCAGGAAGGAGGCCTCCTGACCGTCCTCAGAAGGAGCCAACCCTGGATCTCAGATTTCTAGATACCAGAACTGTGGGACAGTAAGTTTCTGTTCTTTAAGCTGCTTTTTTATAACTGTTCCAGCAAACTGAAAGAAGGACCCACTCACATAATCCAAGATGGTGGGCCACGGGCTGTGCCTCACAGGCCTGAGCTCTGCTGCCCACACGTGGCCTTATTACAGAATCCCAGGGGTCAGTGGGTGATTGCCCCCCTGGGCCTGCTGCCTTCTGTCATGACAGACACTTCCAGCACTGGGGTGATGGAGCCTGTGGACCACAGGGCAGCACCACAGCCTGGATCTACTGCAGGGGACTTCCCTCTCTGCGTCTCACTTGAAGCTGGTGTTCTAACCTGTCACCTGGAATGCAGTTATTACTCAGTGTCACCTGTGTTGCTCCAGAGCCCAGAGAAGCTCACGTGCCACTGTGCTCCCTGTATTGTGGCGGGAATGCAGGATGAGGCATTTTCCTCCTGTATATGGTATTTCCCAGCACACCCCTGCATGCTGGACCCCTAAAAGCTTCAGCGAGTTGGCAAGTCTCTGGATTATCGTGGGGTTTGTCCCACATCCTCCGGAGCATGTGTATCTTACCGTGGAGGCCTGCGGGGACTCCTCTGGCTCCCATCTGTGCAACGTGACTTCCTGATGCGATGGGCCGGCGTGGTAAGTGAGAGAGACCGTGGCTCACATCTTCTCAGACCATATTATGACAGAGGGGAGGAGAGTGACTGTGGCCAGGTGGCCGTATAAAACATCCTGCAGCATGTACTGTACATGGACATTGTTGTCCATCAGATAAGGACAAACGCTGTTTCCTACTCTACTTCTACTTGCGGTACAAAGGAAAAGGGTTGCCAGCACGTGGCTACATGCCACATCCCCGAGGCCTTCCTAACCTGCTCTCAGGATGAAGCTACATTTGTCAGAGCCGCTGTTCTCAGAGCTGCGATCCACAGTAGTCTGCAGTCGGTGCCCGGGTCCATGTAGTTTCTGCCAGGGCCACACTGGTGAATTAGGTGGACATATGATAATGGACCACCCACTGGCGTCATTTAGGTCTTTAGTGGTGGCACGAATATGTACCCCCTTTTTGTTTGTTCGTTTGTTTTCTTTTTATTCACTAAATTGGCTGAGGCAGGACAAGTGAAGGAGCAGTCATTCAGAGATTTCCCCTCTCCCGTTCTGACAGCTCTTACTCCCCGGGGGTCTGCACTGCGACTCTCCCACTGGAGGTTGCTGCATTTTTATCCCCAGGAACACCTCCCACACTGCAGAGGGTGATGGGATCCCAACACAAAGGATTTACCAAGTAGCACCTCCATCAATTCCATTTATACACTGAGTGATTAGAAAAATAACCAGCAGATACTTCCCACACCTGGCCCCACTGAGCCAGACATCAGCCAGGAGTCCCTTTATTACCTAGACTTCCAATGGCCTCCACTCTCACAGAGGATCTGATGGCACTTTGTCTGTGGGTCAACTCACACACTGTTTCCAAAAGTCTAAGAAATGCCTTATATTCCTTGTTATTCCTAGTGTACAGCGCTTGATTAAATGACTACAGATCCCTTTGGAGATAGACTGGGGTGCTACAGAATCTATACTTCTCATGACGTACTTTTCCTACTAAGCATCTCTTCATTCAATGGGTTCCTGTTCTGAAAATTTGGCTCTGTATCTACAGCCACACAAGTGATTGTGATGTCTTCTTAGGGTGATGTCTTTGAGTCTCCAGATCTCCGTCTTCTTTGCATTTTATTTTCTTTTAATATTTTATTTTTAATTATAAATCGACAAATGACATTTGTGCATATTTATGGGATACACAGTGATATTATGATTTATGACTACAATGTGAAATAATTAAATCAAGTGAATTTGTATATTCATTACCTCAAACACTAATCTTTTTTGTGGTGAAAACATTTGAAATATATTCTCAGTGATTTTTTTTTTTTTACTACATTCATCATACTATGCAATATATGTCAAAGAAAAGAAGCTTAATTACTCCTGTCTAATTGAGAATTGGTATCACTTGTCCACCCTCCATTCTCCTCAAATCCCCAGTGTCTGGTAACCCCATTCCACTCTGCTTATTTGAGTCCAATTGTTTCACTTTCCACGTGTAGGTAGAACTTTGAGTGTTCATCTTCTGTGCCTGGTTTATTTCACTTAGCTTAATATTTTCCGATTTCATCCTTGTTGTTGCAAATGTAGCGGTCAAGGGATCTTTCTAAGAGGAAAGTTCTCTGAAGGTTCACCAAAAACCACAGACATGAGGTGGATTAATAGGAGAAAAGGCATACAAATTTATTTAATGTGCATACCCAGAAGTCTTCAGATTGAAGACCAAACCCTCCATTACGGTGCAGAAATGTACATACCACCTTGAAGTTAGGTAAAGAATGTGGGAATGCAAGTGTAGGCCCTGGCCCATAACACGTTGTCCTGGGAAATTATATTTTCGTGGTGCTGCAAGTACGGGAGTGAGTGAAGTGGCAAGCAAATGTGATCTTGTGATATACGTGAAACTTCACACGCAGCAGTCCTCAGAGAGAACATGATGAGTGAATCTTTAAAGGTGAAAGACTCTCTATTAATCTTTCCTAGATCCACAGAAAGGAAGGTCTGGCAGCACCCGCAGAGATTCTCTATAGATGCAAATTTCCCCCCACAAAACTCAGCTTTGCAGGGCTGCTTCAGTCTGCTGGTCCTCTGGCAGCCATCTAAAAATATTAAGAGGAAATATGTTTGGGGATAAAATATTTTGATTTCCTTCGCAAATGAAAAACTTTCTTTAAGGTTGAATAGTATTCCATCCCGTACATATTTGCGATGCCTCACGTTTCCTTACATGTTCCCTTGTTGGTGGACACGTAGGCTGATTCCATAATGTAGCTGTTGTGAATGGGGCAGCGACAAACGTGGGGGTGCAGACTTCTGTTCATCATGCTAACGTCATACCTTTGGGGCAAATACTCTGCAGTCGGATTGCTGGAATATATGGCAATTCTATTTTTATTTTTTGAGGTATCTCCATCCAGTTTTCCATAATGGCTGCACTCATTTACATATTCTTGCACTTTCAATTGCAGAGATTAAGCAGTGCCCTCTTCTACCTGCTTACCTTGTTCCTCGGGGACACCATGTTCTATTAGCCATCTCTGCAGCCCACAACAGTGTGTGTAGGTTGTTCCTCTTACCTTAACAATATTAACTGTAGTTCTGATCTCATTGTAGCTAAAAGTTAAGTGCCTGGCTTCAGATGCTTGTGGGTCCCTTCATCCTCATGAAGCCCAGCTCTGGGTCCTCCTCTTTTGCCACCATTCCTGCAGCCCAGCTCTGGGTCCACCTCTTTTGCCACCATCCCTATACACCACCAACCTTTATCCTGCATCTCGGCCCTTGGAGAATGCTATGCCCTTGGGATTTTTCTCTTACCTGCATGTCTATCTCCATTGTCTTCTGTCTGACAGGGTAACTTAGTCACTGCCAGTAAGACTGCCTTATCCCCTGTGGTCCGTACTCATGTCTTCAATCCTCCATCCCAAGGAAATGCACCAAAGCCCAGGGACTTTTGCTTACCAGACTTACATTCTGGCCTCCTTCACCAAGCACTCTTAACTTTTTATCCCAGGGATACTGCCCAGGCTCCTTCCAGTACATAGAAGGAAACTTTACTTCCTGAGAACTTTTGCAATTCTTCAGGTATGTGGACCCTTTTCTTGCTTATTATGCTCAACGTGTACCCAGCACAGCTGTGCTAGAAGCTAACTCTAATTATCAGCCTGGCAGCCAGGAGGAGAGATGTGAGGGAGGCATCTATTGCCTTGAGGGAAAAGCTTTTGCAATATCTTCAAACAGTGGAAGTGGTGACCCCTACTAGGGAAGGTGAATTTCCAGGAGGCTGAGGCTGTAGAGTCAACATGTTCAAGGGCATTTTATTCACGTTTAAAGGATTTCAGATTTTCCCTACCAGAGGTCTGACCTTTTAATAGCAGACCCACCTTGACTTCTTGTTTAAAAATCTTGTGTGCTATGCAGTTATAATAACTAGGCCTTCAGTCTTCCGTTTAAGTGTGTCCCCACCTTCAACCACCAGTAATAAGAGCCTCTTTATATGCGAGCTCTCGGGCTTAGTCATTAAACACTTGCTAACAGCCTCTCAGTCTCTCATTACCCTTCTGCAAGGAGTCTGTGCAACTTAGTCACCAGCCAATAACACCGAGTCTGTGAGCACTCCCGTGTTGTTTGTGTCTGCATCAGTGTACCTGCCATAGCACTCCCCTATACAGGATATTTTCCTAGGATATTTCCGGTGATATAATTAGCAACGGAGCTGCCAACTTGTCTCAGAAACAAAGTGTGCTCTACCTAGCAACCAGACAGCATCCTGTGCCACTCCCAGGTAATGTGAGCATCACTCCCAAACCCCATATTAACTCATGTTTTGCTGGATGACTCCCAATATTTCCCACATTAGTCTGAGTCCACTGAGAAGGAAATGCCAAGAAAGGATTAAATATGCAGTGATTTTATTAAGGAAAATATCTTTGTGTGATAAAATATGGAAGACCCTGCATAAGGCTAAGAAACCTTCCAGGTCATGAGCCAGTTCTAACCCTAATAGAAAAAGAAAGAAAGTAGGGTGGAAGCATTCCAAACTGTGCTGTCCACTTATGTTTTTAAACCACTGGGAAATCTTTGAGCCACAGTTAACCATCAGAGGAGCCCCATGTCTACCAGGGACAAGTGTGCCTCATGTACACATGTGGTTCACCATCCCTTGCTGGAAGCAGCCCTTAGGAAGTGCAGCCTCATCAGGAATGTAGAGCTCAGATACCAGAAACGCAGCAACGGGGGCACTTGATCAGTTAGGTTCCTTATAGTCGGAAGTTTGCAAGGCACATTCTCATGCCCTCCACAACCAGCAACATAAACCAGTTAGATAAATGATCTGAAAAAGAAATTGTTCACAAATTCCTCAAGGTTTATAACTCAGAAATGCGGGACGTATGAACATATACTATGTATGACATGCTACCTAGCTAAGTCCATGGGATGTATCTGAATAAATAAATGAATAAACAAATGATTTAATTAAAGGGTGTATATACACAAGAGAGGGACTATTGTTCAGCTTTTCCATTTTTACTGCTATCAACAAAATTCAGGTTCTTATTTCCTCTCTCAGAGCTGATGAGAGAAGCAGGTAATTCTGCCCCTGTTTATCATCCCTCAGTCACATGTGTGCGATGCAAGCAAAATAATCTTTAAAACTACACAGTTAATATATCTCCTGCTCTTAAGAAATATTAGTTATGTTGTCCTCCAATGAGTAAATTCTAAACACCTGCCCCTCATGACCCTCTTTTCTCTCACCCCTATGCCTTAGTCTTGTCACCAATTTCTGACCTTTGCTGGCAATTATATTTCTTGACATTCTCTTACCACTTTTTGTTTTTAGTTTCCAGGTGATGGTTAATGCCATTTAATAGGTTTTCTCTCCATTATCATTCATTTAAAAGGTTTTCTCTCCATCATCACTCATTTAAATTGTGCCTGACCTATAAATCCCTCTGTAGCAATGGCCATGAGAATTTCTCTGATCTCCTCAGGTAGAATACATCTTGATATTCCTAAACTTTGTGGAAACTTAACCTTCTTCTTGTACTTTTTAAGTGCACCCTTGTATTGTAGGTGTCTTTCTATAAATTTTATAGACTCCACCTAGGTGGTAACCCACAAACCACACCAAGGATCAAAGATTTCAACACAATGACTAACTATTGGTGAGATTCAACATGTAAGAATGAATTAAGTTGGTTTCCTTTTAGCTACCCAAAGTATGATTTTTCTTGTTTTGTTCTTGAAATTTCTTCCAATAAACACTACCAAGAAAAACATAAAAAGGAAAAGAAAAGAAAATGAAATTGTACCAATTTAATTTTACAAAATTGTATTTTTAAAATCTGGCATTCAAAGCAGTAGAAATATTTCGTATAAAATAAAAGCTATCTCCTTTGTTTCCAATCAATAATGCACATATTGAAAAGCAACGGACACAAGAGGAAATTTTTGTTACATTTAGCATGATTTTTATTCAAAATGGAATTTCCACTCTTTTCAACATCTTTTTTCATTTTCTTTAAATTCTGAACAGTACATAATAGAAGTATTCTTAAGTGAAACACTTACCTTCTCCTTTCCAATTAAACCTGTGCCATTTTTCTTGTGCTTCTCTGTAGTGTTAACAGTGAAAATCTCTAAATACCCTTTGAAACAAAAAAAATAGGATACACCTCATGTCTCTCAGCACAGGTGTCTGTGTTGAGCAGGGAGGATGATTTTAGTTCAGGATTAAGAGGTAAAAAGGAATAAGAGGTAAAAATTTTCAAAGTATAAACAATCCTAATTAAAAATTAAATGAATAAAAGAAAAAAATCTAAAATTCAAATTCCTTCATAATAAGCTTCCCTGGCAATGAGAGAGAGAGGTTTTGTTAGTGAAAATGAAAAGGCTAAAACTGCAAAAAACAAAAACTATAGATTCCAACTTTTGATTTGACAGAGTAATTACTTCTTACCCTACACTACTTTTTATCAACTTTTCTCTTGACAATAACATTTCTTGCAGCATACTTTCTGTTTTTGACAATTTTTAGCTTTGAGTAAGTTTCACCATAAACCAATTTCAAATAAAGATTTATGTGCTGACTTGTGTCCCCCCTAAATTCAGATGTTGGCATTCCAATCCCCAGCAACTCAGAATGAGAGCTTATTTGGAAATATGGTCATTGCAGATAAACTTAAGATCACACTGAAGTAGAGGAAACCACAATTCCAGTATGGTTGATGTCCTTATAAACAGAGAAATGTGGATAAAGGCTCATGGCCCCCATGTGGGACACTATGGGAAGACTGGAGTTATGGTGCCATAAGCCAAGAATGATATAAGAGGCTGGCCATCCCCCAGGATGGAAGGCACCCCCTGGTGCCTTCAGGAGGAGTGGCACTTGCTAATGCGTTGATTTTTAATTTCATGCTTCCAGTACTGAAAGAAAATAAAATTCTGCTGTTCAATACAGTGTATGTGGCTTTTTCATGGAAGCCATAGGAAACTAATACACTGTTTTACAGTATGTTATACAGGAATATGCCAAATTTTAAGTAAAATTCCTTTAAAAACATGAAGAACACCAAATCATCTCCTAATCCAGTCATCCAACCCAGGGTCAGATTCTAGAGTCAGATAGTTTTGCTATACCTGTGAGAATGTTAGGACAAACAGGAAGAAGGATGGATATTGAAGAGCTGACATTTTTATTATCCACTTACTTTGCATTAAGCTAAGGGGGAGGAGCTGTGGCAAGTGCCCGCATGCTAGTTCATCCTGACCTTCCGCTCTCTGTACTTTGCAGGGCACTGACACTGAGCCTTGTCAGCTCTTCAAGACAGATGACATAGAGGCCAGTCCCTCAGGTAGAATCCAGAAAAGTCTGGATGTTGGACACGTGGCTCACCTCCTCCAGTCCTCTGAGAGAAGCTGGGAGGTTCCCTCCAGATTGTACAGCACTGTGCTGGGGTGAGGCCGTGGCAGGGGTCTCTTCCTACAGTTTCAAAGTGTCTGAATTCACATTCTGGGATACAGGAGCCATTTAGCTATTTTTTGGATTTTTCACAAAAGAGATAGATCCACATGTTGCTGTTGAGTGGCTGTATCCATCAGTACTTCACTTATGATCTGATATGTGTTTGCCTAGAAAGCAAATAATATCATATACTTTCCTGTGCTCATCATTCCTGAATAACACAGAAATGATTCCTAACTGCCTACTCTTTATATTCAGAGAGAAGAGCACCAGGGTTCTAAAGGGCTTCTCTTTTTGTTTTCCATCCACAAAAATGTTGCTTCAATTTTAAGTTTAACATCTCAATATTGCAAGCATATTGTCACTCAAGTGAAATACAAAACAACCTCTTAAGATAAAATGCCATAAACCAAACGAGTGTGGCTCAGGCACACACATGTGTGTGCACACACACACATATATTTAAGAGTCTTGGAAGATAGGGAAGAGGAAAAGGTAAGAAAAAGATAAATTTATAATATCTTATACTTTGGATCAAGAACATTTTTAGTTACCATAGAGATTTTTTGATATCAATAGAACGAAATCAAGCAGGTGCTATTTTATTTTCAGATGTAGAAAAGGAAAAATTTGTAGTATAGTATTTATGGTCCTTAAGATTTTTGTTCCTTTCTAATATCACATTTGTTACAACATACATTATTATTTTTGTATCCATTGCTTCTGTTGGGTGGTTTTTATAGTGAAGCACAGTACAGTATTTTATCAGCTACCTTGTTATCTTCTATCATTTTTTTTTCACCAAGTCTCACTCCATCACCCTAGGTAGAATGCTGAGATGTCATCATAGCCCACAGCAACCTAAAACTCTTGGGCTTGAGCAATACTCTTGCCTCAGCCTCCCAAATAGCTAGGATTTTAGATGCCTACTACTATGCCTGGCTAAGCTTTGTTTTCTTAATAAAATCTTCTCTTTTTCTGTGTTATTGTTGGGGATTCATTGAGGGTACAAGAAACCAGGTTACACTGATTGCTTCTTAATAGAATCTCAAATTTAAAATTTTAATGGCAGACATGTCAATCATTTTAGTTATCATAACACCAACAATTAGTTGTTGCCTAGTTTAATAAATGTCAGTTGAACTAATGAGACCATAAGTTATAGACACTCTGAAAGATATTCTCTTATTTGATCTAAAAATAAAGAATCCTTGTAAGAATGGTGGAGTAGTTATCCATTTGTAGAATAAGAAAACATATTACCATATATACAAGGAGTTATGAAGCCAGGAGCAGTGGCTCACACCTATAGTCCTAGTAGTTTGGAAGGCCCAGGCAGGAGGATCACTTGATTCCAGGAGTTCAAGACCAGGCTGAGCAACATAATGAGATAATGTCTCTATATAAAACCAGAAAATTAGCTAGGCATTGTGGCATATGCCATGCAGTCCCAGGTACTCAGGAGACTGAGGTAGGAAGATTGCTTATATATAGGAGTTTGAAGTTGTAGTGAACTCTGATGTTGCCACTGCACTCTAGCCAGGGCAACAGAATGAGGGCTTGTTGAAAGAAAGAAACAAGGGAAGGAAGGAAGGAAGGAAGGAAGAAGGAAAGAAGGAAGAAAGGAAGGGCCAGGAGTTTATGGTGGGAAGCTGTAGTCCCAGCTACTTGGAAGGCTGAGGCAAGAGAATCACTTAAGCCCATGAGTTTGAGGTTGCTGTGAGCCATAACGCCATGACAACTCTACCAAGGGTAACATGGTGAGAGTATGTCTCAAAAAAAAAAAAAAAGAAAGAAACAGAGAGAGAAAGAAAAGAGAGAGAGAGAGAGAGAGAGAGAGAGAGAAAGAGAGAAAGAGAGAAAGAAAGAAAGAAAGAAAGAAAGAAAGAAAGAAAGAAAGAAAGAAAGAAAGAAAGAAAGAAAGAAAGAAATCCTTACAATGTAATAACTTTGGCATGGGCATATTTTGTCTGTAGTGATAACTATGACTCAGCTTATTCTTTTGGATGGTAGTAAAAATTCTAGATATAGTCATTTAAATACTAGTGTAGTCATTTTAATGTTGCTAGGAATAGTTTAAATGACAACACACACCATATATTCTTGCAAGCACCCTGCTAGTGACTTTTTTGCCTTATTTGGCTCTCAAAACCATCCTTCATGGCAGGTATTATGGCTTCATTTTACAAGTAATTATCAGTATAGACTCGAAGAGATTCAATGACTCAGTCTTAAAGCTAACAACCAATGAACTAATCTGAAACCAAACTTAATTCTCTCTCACTGCAAATCCTCATGCCTTCTGTGATAAAAGAAAGCCTTCCATAATAAATTCAATCACTGCAAGAACTGAGAGTTCTGTTTCTAGAATGCCAAAGTAAGTTCCTGCTATATCTTCAGTAAATAGGAACCATTAACCAGGAAGAAAAATAAATTATCTAAGGGCCCAAAGAGTAAAGAATAAACAAGCTGAACCTGAAGACAATTGAGCTTTCCAGGCCTTATGTCTTTTACCCTAAAGCAAGGCCAAGCTTGGCACAACACAGAAAAACTAAAGCTTGGATCTATATGGAGGCTTTCAAAGGACAGACTTTGAGGTAAGCATGGCTGCTAGAAAATGAGGAAATAATTCCATAAAGATGACAAAAGAGAAGTCACAAATTTTATATATGAACTCTGCTCATAGCCCTCCTTATAGTTCCGGTTAACCTCTGAACTATTGGTCACAGCATAGACAAGATGACGAATTGAATCTAAATTTGAACTGCTATCCAAGAGACAAAGTATTTATATACTTTTAAGCAAATTAATTGACAATATAAGAACAGAATTCAAAGTTTAAATGACATTCATAATATCCAGGATGCATTCAAATATCACTTGATTACAAAGAAACAGGTGATTTATAATCCATTCTCAAGAGAAAAGACAGTCATTGGCAATGACACTGAGATGATACAAATGATAGAATTAGCAAATAAGACCTTTAAAGCATACTTATAGTTTTTAATGACAAATGACATAAAGAAATATATGTTTGCAGTGAGTTAAAAAACAAGGAACTTTTGCCATAAAATCAGAAAAAAATAAAAAATGAGTGGGATTTCTAGAATTGAAAAAAAATTAGCATCTTGAAAAGATTGGCTTAACAATGAATATAGTCAATAGAAGAAAACAGTGAACATGAAGATAAGTTAGTAGAAATCATCCACTCTGAGTGGTGGATCCTTCTGACTCCATGGAGCACTGGAGAGAGTCATACTCAAGCTGCTAGCAGATCCCTGCTATCTAGTTGCTGGAGACCTTTTGAACTCTCCCACTTGAGACTGGGTGCTGACTGGGACAATTGATTTGGAACTCTTGACCTGGGCCAATCACCCAAGAACTATCAAAGTGGTATGCTGGGTGCATGGTTGTGGGAAGGTTTGATTTCCCTTTTTCTGTTGTTGCCCATGGGGGGGGGGTGTGATGACTTGCTTGCTGGTATTCCTCCATACCTGAGACTTCAACAAAGAGTTACTTATTCACTAGGATTGGACAGAGACCAGCTGAAAACAAGACAGCGTCACTTAGCCCCACCAAACCAAGCAGGTCCCCAGGGTCTCAGACCATAGCACTGTATGGGTCCTTTGAAAAGATCTAGGGGAAAAGGTACTGAAACCAGTCCCAGGTCCTGGGACAAGGGCTGGTTAATCACTATTCCAGGAGCCGGCCAACCCAACTTCATCTTATCTCCTCATCTAGCCAAATGGTATAAAATAATCATGGGGTGGAATACTCAGAGTAGATCAACTCCCCAAAGGAAAGACATGATGAACACACCAGAAGATCCCACTCATAAACAAATGGGTGAGATGTCAGAAATAGAATTCAGAATTTGGATTGCAAATAAAATTAATAGAATGGAGGTAAAGTTGGAATTAGAAATTCAATAGCACTTCAAAAGCTGTCTCCAGAATTCAATAAATTCAAAGACAAAATCACCAAAGATTTTCATACAATGAGACAAGAACTTGCAGCCCTCAAAGACCTGAGAAATACAGTAGAATTACTCAATAACAGGATGGAGCAGGCGGAAGAAAGGATTTCTGACATTGAAGACAAAGACTCCTCCCAGACTCTCAAAGAGGAAGAGAAGTCGCAAGCAAAAACAGATCATTCTCTCAGAGAGCTCTAGGATGATTCGAAGAAAACTAATAATCACCTTATAGGAATTCCTGAAGGCAATGAGGTTGCTTCAAAAGGGCCTGATGTCTGCTCCATGAGATAATAAAAGAGAACTTCCCAGATATTCCAGGAGACTCAGAAATTCAGACACAGATAGTTTCAGAACACCAGCATGACTCAACCCAAATAAGGTATCTCCCAGACACATGATAATTAACTTTGCCAAAGTTAATATGAAGGAGAAAATTCTGCAAGTACCCAGACATAAGAAAACCATAACCTAAAAGGGGAAGAATATTAGAATGACTGCAGATCTCTCTCCTGAAACCTTTCAAGCTGGAAGAGGGTGGTCACTGACTTTTAATGTCCTAAAACAAAATAACTTTCAACCCAGGATCCTGTATCCAGCTAAACTAAGTTTCATTTATGATGGAGAAATTAAATACTTTAATGATATTCACATATTGAAGAAATTTGCCATAACTTAAACCAGCTCTCCAGGATATTCTCAGACCTATCCTCCAAAATGACCAGCATAATTCTCCATCAAAAAAGGAAACTCACTCTGAATCTTTTGATCAAATTTTATCTTCCATGATGGTGAAAGGATTAAAAATGTCAGTCTTTCGAAAAACTCTATACCCAAAATTCTACTACACCTATCAATATTCTCAATTAATGTGAATGGCTTAAATTGTCCTCTAGAGAGGCACCGGTTGGCAGACTGGATACAAAAACTAGGGCAGATATCAGCTGCAAACAAGAATCTCATCTTCCCTTAAAAGATAAATGCAGACTCAGGGTGAAGATATGGTCATCTATATGCCAGGCAAACGGAAAGCACAAAAAAGAAGGTGTTGCAATTTTATTTTCAGATACAATAGGCTTTAAACCAACAAAAATAAGAAAAGATAAGGATGGTTGCTTCATATTTGTCAAGGACAATGCTCAATATGATGAGATTTCAATTATTAATATTTATGCATCCATCAAAAATGCACCTCAATTTATAAGAGAAACTCTAACAGACATGAGCAACTTGACTTCCTCCAGCTCCATTATAGTCTGAGGTTTTAACACCCCTTTAACAGTGTTGGATAGGTCCTCCAATAAGTAGCTAAGCAAATAAATTTTAGATTTAAACTTAACCATTCAACATTTTGATTTAACATACATCTACAGAACATTTCATCCTAACAGAACTGATTACACATTTTTTTCATCACCTCATGGAATATCCTCCAAAATTGATCACATCTTAGGTCACGAGTCTAACCTCAGCAAATTTAAAAGAACAGAAATTATTCTTTGCATCTTCTTGGACCATCATGGAATAAAAGTTGAACTCAGTAACAACAGGCATCTGCATACTCATACAAAAACGTGGAAACTAAATAACCTTATGCTGAATAATAGCTGGGTCATAGATGAGATTAAGGAGGAAATTACCAAATTTTTGGAACAAAATGATAAAGAAGACACAAATTGTCAGAACCTCTGGAATACCACAACAGCAGTCCTAAGAGGGAAATTTTTAGTACTGCACATCTTCCTCAAGAGAACACCAAGATAGGAAGTTAACAACTTAATGGGATATCTCAAGCAATGGGAAAAGGAAGAACATTCCAATCCCAAAACCAGCAGAAGAAAAGAAATAACCAAAATTATAGCAGAATTAAAGAAATTGGAAACAAAAGAATTATGCAACAAATCAATAAATCAAAAGGTTGGTTTTCTTAAAAAGGTCAATAAAATAGATAAACCTTTGGCTAACATAACCAGGAAATAAAGAGTAAAATCTCGAATTTCATCAATCAGAAATGGTAAAGATGAAATAACAACAGACTTCTCAGAAATTCAAAAATATTCCTTAATGAATATTATAGGAAACTCTATTCTCAGAAATATGAAAATTTGAAGTAAATAGATCAATACTTGGAAGCACACAACCTTCCTAGACTTAGCCTGAATGAAGTGGAAATGTTGAACAGGTCTATATCAAGTTCTGAAATAGTATCAACTAAACAAAATCTCCCTAAAAAGAAAAGCATGGGACCAGATGGCTTCACAGCAGAATTCTACCAAACCTTTAAAGAGGAACTAGTACCTATATTACTTAACCTTTTCCAAAATATAGAAAAAGAAGAAATACTACCCAACACATTCTATGAAGCAAACACACCTTGATCCCC
>CAUYRH010099712.1:0-13804 GCA_963574655.1 Perodicticus potto | reverse complement strand
ATCAATGAATGGACACAGTCCATTCATGGAATTGAGGCCCAGGAAATTCACATGAAACTGACCTAGGCATAGGAAATGGGGGTTCCACATTTAGTCCCAAGTGCAAAGTGAAGGAGACACCAAGGCACAGGTATCTCCTCGCAGTTGTCCGGCCTTTTTGGCTGTTGGAGCCTCCGGTGGGGGTTGGAAGTCCCCCTCCTTGCCTGTCATCCAGCCCGCTGGCTCTTCAGAGGCTGCCGTAGCACCGACACCACCAAGGAGGAGGCAGCAGGTCCACCAAGCCCACCAGGGCGCCAAATGTCCTGCATCAGTTCTCCCTCCCGAGTAGAAACCCTAACTGCTGTTAGGGAGAAGGGGCGAAGCCAGGAGCTTATTCTATGTAACTACTCATGCATCTGTTCAAAGATATTTGTATAAGAATGTTCATTACAGCATTGTTTATAGTAGAAAAAATAGGGAAAACCTTCTAATGTCCATTAATAGGATACTGATTAAGCAACTCTTGCTACTTATTTCCATAATGTGTTTATACTATAGAATCAAGCAGCTGTTAAAAAACAATGAGATGGATGTATGTCTCAATGTTTCCGTAATATAAGGCTGGCCTTATAAGTACAATCTACTGTTCAACTTAACAAACAAAGGCAAGTGGCAGAGCAGTATTTAGAGTAAAAAACTGTGTGTGTTCTATAGTTGTAGGGAAAGTATCTGGAATGATAGTCACCAAACTATTACCAGTGGATAGCCCCTTGGGGAGTGAGCCTGGGCAGGGGGAAGGAGTTGGAAAGGGTGGAGTAAGCTTCTATTTTTTACTTACAAAATTCCAGGCTATTCAAATTTTTAAGAATAATAAGCATGCATTAATTTTGAAATTAAAAAAGAAAGTAATGTTTTCTATATATAAATTGCAGTAAAATTATTTGAAACAGAATTCTGCCATAATGATTGTGACATTAACATTTTAGGTCCATTTCATCACATGGTCCCAGGACTCCCTATTCCTGTCATATACCCCAGATCTACATTAGCTGATGCCCCTTAGGCTTCCCTCTGATGGGCCTGAGCACCAAAGTGCGTGAAAGCCAGACAGTGGTCAGGGTTGGCAGTAGTCTCTCTCTCAGCCGTATCTCACATCCCTGCCTCTTCCTCCAGCTTTTCCATAGGGCTTCAGAAAGATCATCATGAATAGGAATTCACAGTGGAGAAGGAAGGTGATATGGCCCAGGTAAGTAAGTGTATTAGTAAATTAGGAAGCAGAGTGGAAGAAATTCTAGTTCAGCAAATCCGAAACTGCATCTGGATGCTTCTCCAGACCGCAGATGGGAGCCAAGGCCCTAGAGAAACACTGGTTTCCACAGGTGAACAGATTACTGTGATTTCTAAGCAGGCTGAAAGGGACGTGTTGAACATGTGCTGGGCTGATACCAAGGCATGATCTGAGTCCTAAGGGCTCTGGGGTACCAAGTCAATAGCCAAAATTCAGACACAAGAAATAAAGTTCCCCAGTCTGGACTCTGGGGTGGGGATGGGTCTCAAGAACAATGAAGAAGCTCTCTAGAAGTCTTCCTAGAGAAAGTCAGCACTGGTAAGGCCTAGGGTTAGTGCTGGGCCTGAGTAGGGAAGAAGGCATGCAGAGGTGACAGCTGCAGATGGCCTGAGAGCTGTAGAATTTCGCCTATTCTGGTTTCCAATCACTTCGGCTTCTTGAAAAACAGAGTTGAGCGTGGGTTTTGGGGTAGGGGTGGTTGGGACAGGAATAGCTATATGAGTAACTGAAGCTGCCTCATTGCCACCATTGAGACTACAGTATTATTTTCATTTGGCATCCTGAAAATGGTGTGTATATAAAGACCTTGAGAGCTTAGCAGGTGTTGGGATAGCTACTATATTACTGATCCTACAAGTGACCACTACATAGTGCCTCTAACTTCTGGCCGACATGGTTACTGTTACAGCTTTGTCATCAGCTCCAGTCACCCTTGCTTCTAGCCACACTAGCCTCATTGCTGTTCCTTGGATGTGCCTCAGGGCCTTTGCACTGGCTCCCCTCTCTGCCTGGACCACACTTCCTCAGGACAGCTATGTGCCTCACTTCCTCACCTCCTTCAGCCTGCTCAAAGGAGTCCTAACCTGACAACTCTAAACTGATTTCCCTCCCTGAGCTATTTTTCCTCATAGTAATCATTACCTCTAAACATATTACAAAATTTTCTTAATTTTTAATGTTTATTGCCTGCGTCCTGTTTTACCCTCTCTTGTGCATTCATGAATATAAACTCTATGAGAATAGGGGGGGTTTGGTCTATTCTGTTCGATGATAGCACTCATTGTCTAGAATAGGGCCTATCACCAGGGCTGCTGTGTAAGTATTTGTTAAATGAATAAATGGACTTAATATAAGTGGGCCCTAATACCTGGGATCTTTTGGTTGTGGAATATGACTCGGATATGGAGAAGCCATTCTGAAGCATTCAAAAAGGCATCCTCTGGTTCTCCTCCTCATGCTTCAAAATCTCCGTGGATTTAGATCTTGGCATTCAGCTCAGAAGGTATGATTGCTGGCCAAAATTGAGTGAAGTAGTTAAGAACATGGGTTTGGAGTCAGCCCAGGTTCAGATCCATACTATCCCGTGTGCTAGCAGTGTGACTTTGGGGAACTTATCTTCTCCTAGTCTGAAGAGGAAATGTATGTGGGCAGTCAAGTGATCACTCATATTATTGATGGCAATAGATGAAGGAAATGGAGCAGTGAATTTTTTTTTTTTTTTTGTAGAGACAGAGTGTCATTCTATCGCCCTCGGTAGAGTGCTGTGGCATCACACGGCTCATAGCAGCCTCCAACTCCTGGGCTTAGGCGATTCTCTTGCCTCAGCCTCCCGAGTAGCTGGGACTACAGGCGCCTGACACAATGCTGGGCTGTTTTTCTGTTTTGCAGTTCAGCCAAGGCCGGGTTTGAACCTGCCACCTTCGGTATATGGGGCCAGCACCCTACTCGATGAGCCACAGGTGCTGCCCTGGAGCAGTGACTTTTAAAAGGCAGTTTTCTCTACAGCCATTCACATTGTGTCAGGGCAAAGAATTTTCTTGGTCTTGTTTGGACTGGAATTTCTGCATTTGCTGCTCCAACATCTGGAGCCAGTTTACCCAGTGCACATGGAAAGTAGCAAAATGCAAATTCAGTGGAGGGAAGCCAAGGCAGAAAGAGTCTGAAAAGGCAGGTGAAAATCCGACCAGAACTGAAACCCTGGCAGGTGACTGTGGCGGCTTTTTATCTAGAGCCTGTGACCCCAGGTAGAGACAAGGAGGTGGGAGAAGGGAACTTACAGCTACCTGGGCCCACCTCGATATTGTACTAACCCCCTCCTCAGCAGCCCAGGAGAAGGCCTGCTGGGTGAATGGCAGCCACCCACTCCTCTTCCCTATGCGAAGCCTGCTCCATTGCTTAGCTCTCCTGTATCCCTCTGCCCCCTTCTCCTTTACTGATTTCTTTTGGGAGCCTTTCCTTAAATCATTTGAACTTGAATCACTGACGCAGGCTCTACTTCTGGTAAAACACAACTCAAGAAAGAAGGCTGCCTACAGCTTTAGTTACCTACAACTCTGGAAAGACTCTTGGTTAGCTAATGGTCACATGCCCCAAAGGGCCATTGATTGCCAGCTGTTGCTTCCTTCCTCCACCCTCCCACAAACCCAGGAGCTTTTTGGCCGGGGCTGGGTTTGAACCCGTCACCTCTGGCATATGGGGCTGGCGCCCTACTCCTTTGAGCCACAGGCGCCATCCAACCCAGGAGCTTTTGATTAGCCCCTGTAGCCTATTAGGGGATGGGCATAGCACTGGGCACTAAGGATGCTATGGTGAGCATTCCTTGTCCTCATGGGCTTGCAGTCATGGGGAGAGAGCAGTTAGTCAAATAACTCCACATACAGATATTTACAAACTGTGGAGAGTGCCATGAAGGAGCAGAACAGAACTGGCTGCAGTAAGTGGGAGGGAGGATGGAGAGGAGGTGCAATGCTTGCTGCTGGGGAGCAGGTTGTTAGGAGGGTCAGGGCGAAAGCAGGAGAGCTGGTCAGAGGTGCTGATGGCTTGATTAACTGGTGGCCTTGGAGTTGGAGAAAAATGAAGAAGACTCAAGAGCCCTCCACAGACTGAACCCATTGCCACTCTACACGGACCTCATCCTCACCAAGTCCTTGCCACTGCCGTAGGTTTAAAGAACTCCCCCAACAAAACTGCATTGCGATTCTATTGTGGCACTAGGAAATTTTAGGAGGCCCAAAAGAAAACTGAGTGGTGCCCTCTAGTCAAAAGATTTGTCCTAGTATTTATTAATCTCTCTCCCTCTTCCTTACTTTCAATAAATACTTCTATCTCCATTTATTCATTTTAAATCCATCTCTAACTACAGAAGGATTTCTTTCTTGGCTTTTGAAAAATATTGTCTAAAATTAATGTCCACTGTGGAGCTTCCTATGTTTCCATTATTTTTATTCCCCTCTGGGATTATCTAAAAGATAATCTTCCTGATTCTATAGGTGATAGAGAAGCTGTTTTCTCATGCGTCTTTCATAAAATTATTCACATATGAATTAAACAGAGATCAGAAATAAAAGGTCTTTCTGTGTCTCTCCACAATGGAGCATGGTCCCAAAGTGACTATGTTGTGGAGATGCAATTGTTTGGAGCAGCTAAATCATTACCTTGCAATGTAACAGATGCTGCCAAGACCTCCATTCATTCCGGCTGTTCCTGGTGGGGGAGGTGGAGGCCTTCCTCTTCTGCCTCTAACCTTGGAGTCAAACTCCACTGGTCCGGACTTCCTCTGGGCATCAGCAATGGGTTTGCCTGGGGCTGCCAAGTATATTGAACCAGGCTTGTTTCTAAGCAATGGAAGAGAGCCAGAGCCTTGGGGAAAGTCCCAAGTAACTCTACCCCTGATCTCCAGCTGTGGCTGGAGAAGAAGATTCTGAAGCTTCAAGAGTCCAACTGGCTGGTGTACATCATTCTAATTTGCCAGGTTGTTCTTTCCTTAGCACTTCACTCAGCTTATTAACAAATATTTACAAAAGCATTGCTTAGAATACAGAGGGTTGTCTTTGTTGCCTTTTTTGGGGGGTGGTGGTGTTATGTACATATTCAAACCTTCAGAATCCGTCACGTGCTCAAGCTCCTTAGCAATTCTAGTTCTCTCCTTTAAACATGCCTCTGTCCTCCAGTAATCCATTCCTTTGACTTTTACTCTTATTTTGTTTTCTTTTTAAAAATCTTCCCTCTTCTCCTTAATTCCTATCCCACTTGTATTGTCCTTTCTCCCTATATTATGCTGTTCCCTTGTTCTTTCGTCTCTCCCTTTCATTTTTTCCACACTCTTTAGTCCCTTGCTATTGCAGAGGAATCAGATTTGCCCTCCAAACACCATATAACGTCAAGTGCATTACCATCTATTCACCAGCAAAGGCTGCTCCCTCTCTGGCCTGGAAGATGACAGCTCCCAAAGTATTCCCTGTAGAGGTAGACAGGCTTGCAGGATCACCCTGCACCTTGTCTTCCCCAGGAGCACTTTGTTCAGTGTCTCCTCCCAGGTGCTAGATCATGGAAGGTCAGCTCCAGAGCACCTTAGTGTATCCCCCACCTCCCTTGGAAGTACCAGCTAATGGTACCAGTTAAAATAATCCTGGCTCAGGGCCCATGAGACTCGCTAGTTGTTATGTGGTATTGAAAACTAAAACTGACTTGGCAGCTTCATTCGATTATAATCAGATCTTCCCCTCTGGCGTCTCAGAGCATAACATGTGTCCCCAGAAGTGGCAGAGGGGAGAAAACCAACTCTCCTCCCCAGTTCTCAGTATTCTAAGCTCTTGACTCAAATTCTTTATTCTGTGAAGAGCAGAGAATTACCTTTGCACACCATACCTATCACCTTGAGTGGGTTTTTAATTCATTTCAGAAGTTATTAGAGAGCCCCAGGATGTACAATTTCAAGGATGCAGTTCCTGAGTACAGATTGCAAGGATCAATGGGTGCTGGGTCCCATTTAGTAACAATAGTAATAATAGTACTACTTACGGGGTGTTTATTAAGAGCCAGACAGCGTTCTGTATTAACTCGTGTAATCTTCAGATCAATCCTATGGAGTATGTACTATGTTATCCTATTGTAGGAGAACACTGGCACACAGAGAAGTTAAGCAACTTACCTAAAGAAACAGAGCAAGTAGGTAGCAGAATCGGGACTGGAACCCAGGCAGATCAGCTCCACAATTTTGTAGAGTAATTCTTTGTGCTAGTAATTTTTCCCTGTACAATCTGTAGGTGATAGGGAGCTATAGATGTTGTAAGTAAGCATGATGTGAAGACAGTGATGCTTAGAAAAAGTCATTTGGAAACAGAGATAGAGTGATTGACGGCAAAATCCAGGAATCCATTAACAGAGATTGGTAACAATCCTGGTATATTAATAGTGAAGTCTGAATTAGGTCGGAAAGAGAGAATGTGGAAAGCAGGAGACATGCAGGAAGGTAGAGGGCCGCATTTGACCTGACTGGGGACGCAGAAGTAAGAGCATGGTTCACAACATTCAGCCTGAGAGAATGGCGGGGGTGGGGGGGTGGGGGGGGAGGGAGGGGTGTGTGTGTGTGTGGTAGAAAGCACCTCTGATTTGTGTGTGGCCCCGAGGTATTGGGCTGAGGAGGTTTCGGAGATGCAGAGATGAAGACCCTCCCCACAACACTCTCTCCCCCAAAGGAAGGCTGCTGCTGTGGCTTAGTTATGCTCCATGGGGCCAGCTTGCTGGAACATGAGGCTCTGGCTGGGAGAAGTGGCTCTCAGAGGATCATCCTGCACCTTGTTTTCCCCAGGAGCACTTTGTTCAGTGTCTCCTCCCAGGTGCTAGATCATGGAAGGTCAGCTCCAGAGCACCTCAGTGTATCCCCCACCTCCCTTGGAAGTCCTTATAGGTAGGGCCAGGGGAAGGAAGCATGGAGGGCTAGCCTAGGGGAAGAGCGTACTGACATTTTCCTCCATCCTCATACTTCCTCCTCTAGAAGGAAAATGGTAAGACGTGCCAGTCAGCAAGTGGTGGCGGAGCAGAGAGAAACAAGCCCAGTAACAGGACATTTGACCTGCCTTTACTCTGGATTTGGTGCTAAGAGGCAAAAGAGCCCCATAGAGGTCAGCTCCCTGTAGGGCTAGGAGTTTGGGACAGAAACTCCAGCCTGTGTTGAAGGCTATATATGTACATTTTCTCTTGAGCAATGTCCTCCTCTGTGCCCAAAAGAGTCATCAACAGGGTGCAATTTAAGGACAGAGAAGCTGCCTTTATCAACTACAATAATGTTTTTTGTCTACCCAAACTTAAATTGTCCTCGCCAGTTCTTTCATGTCCTAATTTGCTTATGTTTTCTCATTTCAATAAGATGTTCGGTGGTGATAAATATCCTTGAAATATTTGAGGCAAAGAACTAAAAGGAGCTATAAAAATAAAGACACTCCCCTCCCAAGCATATATTTTGGTGCTTGGTAAAATGATGGCATCGAAAGCCTTGATTACGAAATGCTCTCATTGCCAATAAACAAAAACCGAGGGTTGTGTACATGTTAATAATTTGGAGATGTAGGTGGTGGTATTGATATTCTTGAACAACATATATTCACACTTCATCATTTTAATTAACAAAGTTCTTTTTCTTGTAATTTCAGCAGGAAGTATTCTAGAGTAAGAGAACCAGGCCTGGATTTATGTGAATAGGATTTTTTATTTCATCACTGAATCCAAATAGAGTTTTCCTAGTGTGAAAACAGATGGCAGAGACTTTATTTGTGGTCAAAAGCATTATGTCTGAGAGCGCAACTTTCTTTGGCAGCATATTTGAATAAATTCAGGAAGAGATTTAAGACATGATATGTCTCCTAGAATCTAATTTATGGCAGGTACTTTTATTAACAAAATTTATACACTCAAACACAGTGACTCAGAGAAGCTAATTTTCATTCTGGCAAATCATGATTTTTTTTTTTTTTTGGCCATTGACTCCACATGCGGAGATTAGAACTGTCTTGGAAAACTCATTTTGTGAGTCAGAGTTTTCATGTTTCTCACATGCTAGCTGAAGAATGTCTTCGGATACGGTTTTCAAGATGTCCATATGTTTGAAAGAAATTATTTGAGAGAAATTACCAAATTGTGGCTTGTTGTTTGCTTTATTAGTCTATAAGTTATAATTTTGGTATCTCCAACAATATAAAATTTAAATGAGACTCTTGTCCTTAAAGAATGCTTGAAACCATAAATTACTTTGCAAACATAAGGCAGCATTATTTTTACAACATACAGCTTTGAGACGAAGCCAGATTGCTCCTACATTCTCAATGGAAATTAGAAAATTAGGTTAACTCTTCCCTGCTTCCAGAGTATCATTCTATAACTTATGGTTTTGGAGCCCATGCAGGGTACCTGCGGGGAAGTTTCTGAGTGTCATACACAGATGTGGGAGTTGATTGAAAGACAGAAGGTGCTTGCAGTGACTTACAGTTGCAGTCTACTTTGAGGTCAGTTTTCTTATCATAGTTCATCAGTGAACTTCTTGTATTGTAATTTCTTGATTTTTCTTCTCGTCTCAGTCTTTTTTCCCCTCCATTGACACATTGATTCAACTTCATCTAATGAAGGAGTGTTAGGTGACAAAGTGCCAGAACCTGGCTGAGAGCTCTGAACTGGACAAGACAGAGGTGATGTGTACCACTGAACTCTTTGCTCAGCCATTTAGGGCCTTGCAGGTCTCTGTTGACCCTACAGGTCTCAAACGTCAGTGTGATGAGAATCTCTCGGTTAGCAATCAATCCTTGTAGAAAATAATAACAACACAAACCAAAAAAACAAATTCGGATCCATTCCTGGGATGGGGCCCAGGAATTTTTACTCTTTTTTTTTTTTTTTAGACAGGGTCTCACTTTGTTGCCCCTGATTGAGTGCCGTAAAGTCATAGCTCTCAGCAACTTCTAATTCTTGGGCTCAAGCAATTCTCTTGCCTCAGCATCCCAAGTAGCTGGGACTACTGGTGGGTGCCTGTCACAACATCCGGCTGTTTTTAGAGATGAGGTCTCACTCTGGCTCATCCTGGTCTCTAACCTGTGAGCTCAGGCTATCCACCTGCCTTGGGCTCCAGGAGGGCTAGGATTACAGGTGTGAGTCATTGCACCCATTGTAGGAATTTGTATTCTTAAAAATCATTCCAGGGAATTCTGATGCAGGTGTTTCTCCACACTTTGAGAAACACTACAGAGAGAGTGCAAACTCCATGGCACCCTAGTATTCAAGAAAATTGATATTATAGTTTTTAAAGTCTCTATTTTTTTGTGTGTAGAAATAATGCAGTTCTGTCCCAACAAATACAAATATGTCATGTTTATTCTAGTAGGTTTTAGTGCTTCTGATTCCTTTTTTGCCAAAGTTGGAGAGGAAAGGTGAGAGGAGATAGGCTCAGAGATGTAAAATGGTCTTGGTGACCAGAGACGGCCGCGTGAGAATGCAGATCCAAATTTTCAATAGCCTGCACTTGAATCACTTTTCCTGCGTTGACTTGTAAACTAAAAAGAAACAACTAGAGTCAGCCAATCAGTAAATAGAGAATCAGGAAAAGCATAGAAAATGATGACATAAAGCAGTGGGGAACTAGTTAATCATGTAGGAGCAAAATAAAGACTGGCAACTCAAAGAGCTGTGAGTTTTAATGTTCCAGGAGCTACATGAGCAGGAGGCAATTCTCAGTCTCAAAATGCTGTTATGTGGATTTAATAAATGAATTTAGATCCTTATTTTTTGGGGGGGATTCACATGTAAAAGGCATAAGGGGAAATAGCATAGATAGCACAGAAGTGTGATAAGTGGCCTCCGATGTTTTACCCTTGGCAAACACTTGAAGGAAAATGGAGTGCGGCTCTCAGAGCTTCTAGGTGATTTGGCACATGCTTCTCTGCTCTTCCTGTGTGCTTGGCACTGAACCTCGGATTGCCACAGGCCCGACTCTAGCCAGGCAGCTGCTTTGCATTTCTCAGAGCTAAAGTGAGGTGGGCTTTCTATTTCTGGATGTAGCCGACAGATATAAGCAGCTTTCTAAGATTCTGGATTTTCACTCTTTTTAAAGGGGCCAACTTGATCCTGCAACACAGGGATATTAAAACATCAAGTAGGGCAGCACCTGTGAAAGGAGTAGGGCGCCGGCCCCATATGCCAGAGGTGGTGGGTTCAAACCCAGCCCTGGCCAAAAACCACAACAAACAAACAAACAAACAAACAAACAAAAACATCAAGTAATTGTGGCAGATCACTAATGTCTGGTTCAAAACCTGGGAAAAAATTACTAAAGACCATTGACACACTTGAGAGATGCACCTAACCCCAGGAGTCAAACTGGGTGGGAAAGAATATTAGGTGAGTGGGCAGGATTCAGGATTGAGTCTTCAATTTCCTTTTCATCACATCTGCACTTAACTGTACTCAGCAAAACCCTATTGACTTGAGCTTACTAGGTAGATGATAAATCCTTTCTCTACACTCAAAGTTTCTTTTCAGAGGCCAATGGAGTCTTCCTACTTCCTAACTATATGGGGCTTGGAAAGCAGTGTTAAATCAATTAATGGGGCTTGGAAAGCTGTGTTTTTTATAAGGGGCAGGGAGCCGGAAGCACAATGCCAGTGCCCCAGGGTGTTGTAAGGTTTTCATCAGCAATTCATCTGCAGTCTTTGTACAGGGTTTCATTCCAATTGCTTCACAGCCAGTAGCACTCAGAAGGGACGTATATTTAGATTAAACTCCAAGCCTCTTATTGAAGCTTTTTGTAGATAATGAAACACAAATGTGTGGGTCCTTTCTCTGTCTGACTTTTCCCCTCTCCACTGCAGCCCTTGCTGGCTGTAGATACCACCTAAATATGAGCGGTGACAAGGGGACTAGAATTTGCCAGATTCTTTTAGATGTCGGGATAGCTAAGTTAACTTCTTCTTTCTTTCTTCTATTTTATCTTTTTCTTTTTCTTTTTGAGATACAGTCTCAGTCACCTGGGGTTGAGTGCAGTGGCATCATAGCTCACATACAGCAACCTCGAACTCTTAGGCTCAAGCGATTCTCTTGCCTCAGCCTCCAGAGTAGCTGAGACTACAGGTGCCTGCCACAATGCCCAGCTATTTTTTAGAGATGGGGTCTCGCTCTGGCTCAGGCTGGTCTTGAATTCCTGAGCTCAGGCAATCCACTCACTTTAACCTCCCAGAGTATTAGGATTACAAGTGTGTTGGGTGGCGCCTGTGGAGTAGGGTGCTGGCCCCTTATGTCAGAGGTGGTGGGTTCAAACCGGGCCCTGGCCAAAAACTGCAAAAAAAAAAAAAAAAGAATAAAAGGATTATAGGTGTGAGCCACCATGCCCCACCTCAACTTCAGTATTTCTTGTTTTCATTTTTAATTATTTATTTATTTTTTTACTTTAGTATTTCTTAGGGTGAACTTGGAGCCACTTATGTGAGAATTACTCGTGGCTGACCCCTTCATCTGGGCAGCGTGTGTACTGCATGATTCTCGGGGGGCATTTCTGTTCCAGTTGATACCTACGTGCCCCCTGGAGGAGTGCAGTGAATAACCTGTGTACCCACAAACAGTTCTCCTACTTGAGGTCTCGCCCCAGATCTACTGAATCACAATCTCTAGGGAGCTGGACCAGGAATCTACATCTTAACAAATAGCACAATTTTCTGTTAACACTAAAGTTTGAAAATTACTGCTTAGATGGTAGGTTTTAGGAGAAAGATACCCCGAAGGAAAGTGGTGTGGGAAATTATCTCAGCATCTGTGCCCTCCCTACACCCTCTGTGTCCTCTCCCAGGTGTAAATGTATAGCTGGCTTCATGGACACCTCAGAGAATCACTGCTATTCAGGATACGCTGGCCTTTCAATGATCTGGTCATCTTTTTATCTTCATTCAAGCAGACCTCTCCTGCTCTCTTTTCTGTGTACCTTCACATGTAGGTATTTCAAGAGAGAAGATCTCATCAGGCTGGATTATCACCACCCAATATGGAGTGCCCCACATGGGCAGCATCTCAAGCAAAGTTATCTCCTTGGAAACTGGTCTTGCTTGTGTTCAGTTTACTTATATATGTCTTCCTTTGCCCTGGATACTCATATTTGGTTTAATGCCCATCAGGGATGACATCTTAGGAAAGGATTTTCTATGAACATGGTCCTCTTTAGAGACCCACTGATGTGTCTAGCACTTATTGCTTAATTCTTTGTTAGGACTGGAAGGGAATATGATTACTTAATATACCATCTATAAGTTATATCCAATAACAATATGAGCAAGAATTGCACCAGACATATTTCCTAAGTGCTTTACAAACATTCTTACATTTAATCCTTAAAAACTACTATTTGTGGTAAATGTTTTGTTATTCTGTTATGTTGCAGATTCAAAAATTTATTCAAAATAAAAGTTGCCCAATAGTTCATAAATGGTTCCACAACTGAAACCCACACAGTTTAGCTACAAAGGCATTGCTCATTATGCCTGTTGGGGTGAGGATGAAGATGTGTGTGTGTGTGTGTGTGTGTGTAGTGAGTAGGACAGTGATAAGAGGGAGAATGCAGGACACACTGGAAAGCCAAGAAATGTGCAGAAACTTCCCTGGCATGTGTTGGGCCAGGGAGTAGGAAGACAGTGACAGAAACCATAAAATAGCAGGGCAGAGAGAGACTTGACTTGAGGGCCACACAGGACTCTAGCAAGAGATCTTGGGAGGTTTCTCTTTCTCATATCTTCCCTGACTTCTCATAAAGGAGTAGAGATGGCATCTAATCATCCATAGTTCTTTTTAAAAAGTAACACCATGTTAATTGCCTTCCTAGACATTACCTACTTGATAGACAAGCATTGAGAACTTAGGTTAGGCAGAGGAGGATTTGAGTGTGAGTGAGATAGGAGAGGATTAAGGAAAGAAAGTGGAGGGAGTATTTGGTTTGGGTGTTGTGGTAGTGACGTATTATAACATGACGTTTTAATATACGTACTCACGCTGCTGAGGAACATCGAGTTTGCAGTAGGAATGCAGGACTGAGGACTCCTCTGCCCTGAAGACGACTCTCAGGATCCAAGGCTACAGCAGCTGTCTCCACTGAATATTGAGGCAATTATTTCAGTAATTCAGGGGGAGGGGAGTTAGTGAATTACTAGAACAATTAGGCCTACTTTCTTTCTTTTCTTCTTTATTTGAAGAGAGAGGGATCTTGTCTGCTCTTGTCAATGTGTCCCACATCACTCGGCTGGGGCTGCCTCCCAAATCCTTTGCTTTTCCAGGAAAACATGAGAGCAAAATAGCCCTTTTTTGGGTCCATATGGGCTTGGGCATACGGCTTCTGAATCTGAACATTTCACCCTCATTAGCTAGTTCTCTTTCTTTTTTTTTTTTAATTTTTATTAAATCATAATTGTGTACATTAGTGCAATCATGGGGCAGAATGTGCTGACCTCATATACAATCTGAAATATTTTCATTGAACTATTTAATACAGCCTTCATGGCCTTTTAATCACTATATGAAGGCAATTATATTCTACATTTAGTAATTTTCACTTGTACCCTTGTAAGATGCACCATAAGTGTGATCCCACCAATCACCCTCTCTCCACCCATCCTCCCCCTCCCTTCCCCTCCCGTGCCCTTGTCCCCATTTCTTGTGCAATAAGTGGGTTTTAGCCTTCATATGAAAGCTATAAATTAGCTTCATAGTAGGGCTGAGTACATTGGATACTTTTTCTTC